>JAVRFV010000194.1:196963-228487 GCA_032716605.1 Paralithodes platypus | reverse complement strand
GACGGTGTGTTGAAATGGATAGAAAAATTGGCTCAGCGGACAGAAAGCCAAAGAAGTAGTCATCAAACGGTATAAGGCATTCCTAAATGGACCAATCGTAAGTAGCGGGCTTTACCCCCAGCGGATCTTGGGTACTAGGACCAATTCTCTTTCTAATTTACATCAATTCGACATTAGAATGAGGGTCTCACCTGCTACAATCTCCAAATTTGCACCTGACGATACCAAAAATTGCAAATTTAAGCGACGTACTCTACAGGAAAGAAACAAGTTGGACGATATGACAACACAATCTAGATAAATTGTTTCATGTTGAGGCCCAAATTTGGCATAATGAGTTTCAATGAGGGATAAATGTAAAGTACTTTACAGTATACGGGATACCTAAAATGGAGAAAGCAAAACCTATTCGATGAATGGCACTCAGCTTAAAGAATGCTAAACCCAAGAGAAAAACCGATTCCTGGGGAGAGTTAAACAATAATCGAGTAACCTCAAAACCTAGTCAACAATGCTTCAGAAGTTGTTAAGAAGGTCAAAACAAAAATAAATTGGGCTTTATAGGCAGGTCATTTGAGCCATTAAATCCAAAGGAAGTTATCCTACAAACCCTTTACAATTCCCTTAGTCCGCCCTCTTCTGGAATACTGCGTTCAATCCTGGTGCCCTTTATTACCAAAAAAGATATAAAAACAATTGCTAGGAACGAGTTCAAGTAGAGTTACCTCAAAATGCATACCTAGCCTAAAAGAACCAAAACCATACGAAGAGCGTTCTTAGGGAAAAGATTTAAAGATATATTTCCTTTAACCCAGCGCCAGATTTAAGAGCGTGTTTTTTTTTTCCACTTAATTCAAGTATTCAAAATCATAACAAGGCATTCCGACAATATGAACTGTAGTAAGTACACTAACTTACTCAGACCAAAATCTAATTACCCACGCACCGGGAAAACGCGTTGCAAAATTATTGCGTAAATTCTTTTTTACAACTCACACGAATCTAAGATATTTCTTCTTCAATAGGAGGTTCGTCAACTTGTGGGAATGCGGCTTCCCCGAGACGTTTTTATAAGACTGGCCCAGCACCGTTGATTTCATTTAAAACTTCAACTTTAGGACAAATATCTCGCATACAAAAACCCGTGCGGACTGACTGCACGTTTGTTAAATTAATAACTTTATTTTATCCCCCCCTCCAGTTACTAAACCCATCTCTACCCCTTACTAACTTCCTAAATCCTGACCCTCACGGGACATTACGTGCTTAGGGCAGTAGTTCCCTTTCCAATGTTCCCTTACCCACTCTAAAACCACGTGTTTAGCGGACACGTGATCCTCCAGTGTTTTGGGAGACGACAAGCAGCCATAGAAGGGTCACTAGATCTGTTGTTGCTTGATTTCCTTTGTACTCCTTTGTACTCTCTCTCTCTCTCTCTCTCTCTCTCTCTCTCTCTCTCTCTCCAACACAATTGAAACAAAACGTACATATAAACGTACGCGTGTCACTGCATGCGTTTAAGAATCGGCAAAAAACGTTTCTCCGATTCTACACTCTTACACGCTCTGTTTCTTCAAGGGGAGAGAGAGAGAGAGAGGAACAAGAGAGAATCAAAGGAAACAAGCCCAACAGGTCTAGTGATCCTTCTAGGCTGCTTGTCCTCCAAAACACTGAGGATCAAATGTCCAAACAGTGGTTTAGAGTGGGTAAGGGAACATTGGAAAGGGAACTACTGCCCTGGAACTAATGTCCGTGGCAGGATTAGGATTAGTAGGACAGATGGGTTAGTAACTGAGGGGAGGATAAAATAAAGTTATTAATTTACAAACGCAGTCAGTCGCGAGTTTGATGCGAGATATTTGTCTAGGCGAAGTTTAAATGAATCAACGATGCTGCAGTATATAAAGTCTCGGGGGACGCCCAGAGAGAGAGGGGGGGAGGGGAGAGAGAGGGAGGAGGAAGAGAGAGAGAGAGAGAGAGAGAGTGAGTGAGTGAGTGGGGGCAGAGATAGCGAAACAAACATATAAAAGAGAGAGAGAGAGAGAGAGAGGGAGAGAGAGAAGATAGGAGGGGGGGGAGGGAAGGGGAGAGAAGACAGAAAGAGAAGGAGAGTGAGAGACGAGCGGAGAGAGAGAGAGAGAGGGAAAGAAACAAACATATAAAAGAGAGAGAGAGAGAGAGAGAGAGAGAGAGAGAGAGTCGTGCATAAAGATGAGCATCAGTAATTGAATACACTAGCATATCACGCCAAGTAATCACTCCACACTCCCCCAAGGGCTCACAAGAAACCACCCCAACTTATATTATGAAACATACCCCCATCCCCCACCCTCTCTCTCTCTCTCTCTCTCTCTCTCTACACAGACTGCAACACCGTTGATTCATTTAAACTCCGCTTAGACAAATATCTCGCATCAAACCCGCGACTGACTGCGTTTGTAAATGAATAACTTTATTTTATCCTCCCCTCAGTTAAAAACCAATCTGTCCCTACTAACTTCCTAATCCTGCCACGGACATTAGTTCCAGGGCAGTAGTTCCCTTTCCAATGTTCCCTTACCCTCTCTAAACCACTGTTTGGACACTTGATCCTCAGTGTTTTGGAGGACAAGCAGCCTAGAAGGGTCACTAGATCTGTTGTTGCTTGATTTCCTTTGTACTCTCTCTCAATTAATGTGTGGGTGTATGTCTGTCTATCTAGAATATTGCTTCTATATAAAAGGGCATTTTTCTGTCTGTTCGCAAACTACTTCCTCACTCCTTCCGTTTTTAAGATGGAGAGCCCATACTTGGCATGCATACTAAAGGGGTGCCAGAATAGGTTTTAAGCCGGGGTAGGGGGGGGTTGGGTCGGGGTCGGATTCCCCCCCCCCCCCCCTACTCCTGTTTTAAAGATGGGGAGCCCATACTGAAGGGGTGCCAGAATGGGTTTTAAGCGGGGGACCCAACTCAATTTTCAAGATGGAGATCCCATACTATACCGGTACTCTATTTTTTTCCAGCTGATCGTAAATGGAATATCTTATTAGCTGATTTATCGATACTTAATGGAAATATATGAAACTACTATGGCTGTGTGTCATATTAATGCCAAGTTTTCAGAATAACCATCATCTTTCGCTACAAAATCTACCTTATAGCCGAGTAACAAAGATAGAAGCATGACAATTTAGGCTCAGCTGGAAAAAAGTAGACTATAGGCATGCATACTAAGGGGGTTTTAAGCAAACCAAATTTGTCTCCTCACCCCCCGGGGGGATGGGACCCCCCCCCCCCCCCCACCACCACCACCACCACAACACCCCCACTACCACCACCACCACCACCCCACCCACCACCACCACCCCCACCACCACCACCACCACCACACACCACCCCCCCCCCCCCCCCACCACCACACACCACCACACCGCCACGACACACCACCACCACCACCACCAACGCCACCACACTACACCACCACTACCCACCACCAACCCCACCATCACCACACCACCACCACCACCACCCCAACCCCCACCACCATCACCACCCCCACCATCACCACCTCCACCATCACCACCCCCACCATCACCACACCCCCACACCTTGAGCTTGACTCCCCTCATTAGAACAACAATACACTCATCTGCTTGATCCCACTAATGCACTGATAACCCACCACGATCATCTTATTTAAGCCGATAATCTTGGCCGTGGTGGAAAGTGAAATGAAAAGGATTGCAAAGTCATATTACTTCGCAATTGATCCTGCACTGTAATATATTAATCATCTGTAGATTATGATGCATTTTGACAGTTTAATCTGGCTATCATTAGAGGAATGTATACAGTTTAGGAAGGATCTGTGGGAGTTTAAAGGGTAAAGACTATCTCAGTTAACCCCCTTGGGGGCTTCCATTTACCCTTCCTAATCTTAATAAAATCATCTAATAAAAGCCTGAAAACAGATAAGAAATGCGTAAACGGGTCTTTGAAATGGTTAAGTTGATAATTTTTGCCGAGGTGAAAAACAAAATGAAACGAGCTTGCCAAATCATTATATTTCTCAAATGATCATGCACTGCAATACATTTATGGTGTAGAAAATGCATGAATCTGAATGTGTATAACATTTTACCCATTAATGGTATTTTGGAGGAATTAATATATATATAATAAAATGAATAAATAGTATATAAAATAGGCAAAAGTCAATTACTATCAATATATGCAATTTGATCTTACCTTTGTTTAACGTTTGAATTTCGACAGCGTTGGGATGTAGATATGTGATCCTACCTGTATATGTGTGTGTCTACGTGTTATGTGTTCAGGTAAATGTATGTGTGTCAATTTACATGCCAAAATGTGTATGCGCGAACATGTAGGCCCTACACGTGTTTGCGAATACATGACGGTTTGTTTATATATCACGGGATTATGTACATTTGTTTGACATTAAGGGGAGGTTTTTATTTATTTATTAATTTCTTTAATATTTTATTTAGTTCTTCCGCGCGCTAATGCCTCCTCTGACGTAATAACGATAACATGTGAATGGAAACAGAAGATGAACGAAGGATTACAAACTAAAATAGAGACCGATATAATTCGCGTTTTTCTCATTCTTCCTCACTAATCCCGATCCTCACTTATAGTCTCTCTCTCTCTCTCTCTCTCTCTCTCTCTCTCTCTCTCTCTCTCTGTCTCTGTCTCTGTCTCTCTCTCTCTCTCTCTCTCTCTCTCTCTCTCTCTCTCTCTCTCTCTCTCTCTCTCTCTCTCTCTCTCTCTCTCTCTCTCTCTTTCTATATTCATCTAAGTAACAAAAACAAAAACACTGATAAATCTAAGCATACTAAGCGAACCAGCACAGAACACACTCGCCTCGCAGAGAACACATAACTCAATCCCCCCCCCCCCCCCTTCTGACGTGAGATACCCAACAACTCTCAAGGTGATAAGAGTCCCCCTTCTTTCTCATGTTTAGCCCCATTACTTTTCAGATATTAAGCTGTTCGGCCCATTAGTTTGGCGATTTTAATACCGTTCGCCTCATTTCGTTGTCAATTTTGTTAAGACCTTTCGTGCCATTTAAGTGTCGATTTTTTCCTGGCGAGCGAGAGCGAGCCTGAAATTTCTAAAAGGAACCGGCCTTCGAGCTCGACATTTTTCTACCGAAAAATGTACAAATTATTCTAGAAGGGGGATCTAATGGATGTTCTTTTTTAGTTTGATGGAGGTCTTGGGAGGAAACTAAAATGATAAACTAACAAATCTAAGCTTACTAAACGACCCAGCACAGAGCACAAAACCCACGCCTCGCAGAGAACACCACATATAACTCAATACCCCTTCTGACGTGAGATACCCAACGGCACAAGGTGATAACAAGACGCACGAAGGTCTTAACCCTTCTATTCTTAAACAATGCCTTCCCTTCACATCGCCGTTAATGGACGAAATAACTTGAACAATGACGCTACCTTCAGAAATGGCTATTCTAATCCGTCTAATCTCGGTATACATCACTCATTCCCACAATATTCGTTCGGTTTAAGACTACCACCCTTAAGGCTGAAGTGGGATGATCCTCGTAATTCGACTAATTGAGACAGATGGAGGGTTGTTTGAAATCCTTAGTCACGGAAAAAGGTATATTCTGGTTAATTCTGATGGATGATCCCTGGGTAGCCAGAGAGAGAGAGAGAGAGAGAGAGAGAGAGAGAGAGAGAGAGAGAGAGAGAGACCTTACGATCCCAGTGAGGTGGTAAGAACTAAATTCTAGTGGAGATAGCTAACCCGAGACTAAGGGACAGTGGAAGGAAAGGATAGCAAAGGAGAAAGAGAGAGGGGGTGGGATTTATGCTGTTGATATACCATTAATATATGTTAAAAGTTATTTATGTTTAAGTTTCTGCCTTATACATTTTCAAAACAGTCAAAAGACAGAAATATTTCTTATTTCTCTGTGTCTATACATATATATATATATATATATATATATATATATATATATATATATACTGTATATTCTGTATATATTATATTAATGTATTCATATATGTTAGGTGATGCCTGAAGGTGGCGCTGCAGGAGGGTGGGTTAGTGATGCATGGGGCAGCTCCTCTTGATTTACACCACTAATTATATTAACTCATTTCCTGTTTGTTCATTATCTCAGTGTTTAAATGGTCCAGGCGTGCACGGTGTGGGAGATGATTTCATGTTTCCTTTTCCATTCATAGTTACACTCTTATACAAACCCAATTACAGCATTACAGTACAGTACAATTACAGTACATTCGTTCAGTACTTGCATCCCTTTTTCATATACATATGATACATGAACAATTCATAGTAATTATATATTTCTTGAGTTATTATAATCCATTTCCAAATATAACATATATCTAAACCTTTTAATTTTAGCATATATTTTTATCACCAGTTAATTTTCTTATCGGTTATTTTTGTAATTATTTCGTATGAAACTATACACTTGCAGTACAGTATACGTGTATATCAATAGCTACAAGTCTCTCTCTCTATATATATATATATAGATATATATACTGTATATATCATGTTTACGTCCATATTTTATCTCTTATCATTCATTCATTTTCAAACATGATTTTACGTTTTTTTTTTATTTGTTATTAAAATGTGTGAATGTTAATCCACCCTTCCCCTCTGCTTAAGACCCTGCTGTAAATCTGTCATGGTAGACGTGCAGTATCCAGGCTTGTTACTGAGAGAGAGAGAGAGTGTGTGAGTGAGTGAGTGAGTGAGTACAAAGGCTTACAAAGGAAATCAAGCAACAACAGGTCTAGTGACCCTTCCAGGCCGCTTGTCCTCCAAATCACTGAGGATCAAGTGTCCAAACAGTGGTTTAGAGTGGGTAAGGGAACATTGGAAAGGGAACTACTGCCCTGGAACTAATGTCCGTGGCAGGATTAGGAAGTTAGTAGAGGACAGATGGGTTAGTAACTGAGGGGGGGATAACATAAAGTTATTCATTTACAAACGCAGTCAGTCGCGGGTTTGATGAGAGATATTTGTCTAGGCGGAGTTTAAATGAATCAACGGTGATGCAGTCTATAACGTTTCGGGGAAGCCCATTCCACAAGTTGACAACTCGATTGAAGAAGAAATTCTTAGATTCGTGCGAGTTAAAAGATTTTCCAATAATTTTGCAACCGTTTCCCCGCGTGTAATTAGATTGGTCGATAGTGAAGTACTTACTACAGTTCATATTGTCGATGCCTTTGATGATTTTGAACACTTGAATTAAGTCACCTCTTAATCTGCGCTGGGTTAAAGGAAATAGATTTAATTCTCTAAGACGCTCTTCGTATGGTTTGTTCTTTAGGCTAGGTATCATTTTGGCAACTCTACGTTGAACTCGTTCTAGCTTGTTTATATCTTTTTGGTAATAAGGGCACCAGGATTGAACGCAGTATTCCAGAAGAGGGCGGACTAAGGAATTGTAAAGGGTTAGGATAACGTCTTTGAATTTATGCTCAAATGACCTGCCTATAAAGCCAATTATTTTGTTGGCCTTCTTAACAACTTCTGAACATTGTTGACTCGGTTTTAGGTTACTCGATATTGTGAGTGTGTGTGTGTGTGTGTGTGTGTGTGTGTGTGTGTGTGTGTGTGTGTGTGTGTGTGATGGGTGAGGGAGAGAATGGAAGCAACGAGAGAGAGAGAGAGAGAGAGAGAGAGAGTGAGAGTGAGATAGAAGGGGATGATGGGTGAGGGAGAGAATGGAAGGAAAGGAGGGGGGGGGGAGAGAATGGAAGCAACGAGGGGTAGAGAGAGAGAGAGAGAGAGAGTGAGATAGAAGGGGATGATGGGTGAGGGAGAGAATGGAAGGAAAGAGGAGGGAGGGGAGAGAGGAGATAGGGGGATGGAAGTACGGGGATGGTGGGGGAGGGAGAGAAGAGAAGCAAAACGAGAGGGGGGGGGGGGGGGGAGAGAGGGGAGTGGGGTATGGAAGTACGGGGATGGTGGGGAGGGAGGAGAGGAAGCAACGAGAGGGGGGAGGGGAGAGAGGGGAGTGGGGGATGGAAGTACGGGGATGGTGGGGGAGGGAGAGAGAATGGAAGCAACGAGAGGTGGGAGGGGAGGGGGGGGGGGGGAGGAGGGGAAGTGGGGGATGGAAGTACGGGGATGGTGGGGAGGGAGAGAATGGAAGCAACAAGGGGGGTGGGGGTGAGGGAGAGGGGGGGGGGATAATTGAAAGCACGAGGGATCAACTATCAAGCAACAACAGCAGAGTGCTTTGACGGAAACAGATGCCCCGAGAGGAACTTAAAGGATTACTGTCACTGGTGGAGGGAAGGGCCATCTATTATCACCACTACTACTACTACTACCACCATCACCACCATCACCAACACTACTACCACTACTACCACCACATCTATCACCACCACCACCACTACTACTACTACTACCAAATGTACTACCACCACCTCCACCATCACTATCACCACTACCCTTACCACTATCATCATCACCACTACCACCACCACCAATATCATAACCACCATCACACCTCTCTCTCTCTCTCTCTCTCTCTCTCTCTCTCTCTCTCTCTCTCTCTCTCTCTCTCTCTCTCTCTCTCTCTCTCTCTCTCTCTCTCTCTCTCTCTCTCTCTCTCTCTCTCTCTCTCTCTCTCTCTCTCTCTCTCTCTCTCTCTCTCTCTCTCTCTTTCTCTCTCGTTCGTGTCCAGCCGTTGCCAGGTTGGGAAAGGTCTGGTGGTGGCTGCCATTAGGCCCAGCTCTCTCCCACCCTCACAAACCATTATTTCTTCTCTCCTGTCACTGCTCGAACAGGTCTCCAGATTTCTCCCCATTATATAGAAAGAAAGAAAAACAAATAATATTACTATACCCTGTTTCTTTTCAACTGGCGGTAAATTGACGACTTGCGAGTTTCAGGCTATAAGGAAGTTGGAGCCGTTAACATCGATATCAAATAGAAATGCAATACCGTACTAATGTAGGTTTATGATGGTTTAAAGTACGTTGAATTGATTATATGTAGTTTATATATGTACTATCACCGTATTATAGCTGGTAATTCTGCAAAATATCGATGTCTACAGCTCCAACTTCCTTATAGAACGAAACTCGCAAGTGGTCAATTGCAAAGCTCCCATCAAAATGTCTCAGTTATTTTGAAGGTTTTGTAGTGGAATGTGGTTTTAATTATATAAACTTGGTCTTAATATTATGCCAGGACAGAGTAGTTTCATATTTTTTCCATTAATTATCGAGAAATCTTGAGGGAACTTAGCAATTTACCGTCAGTTGAAGAAAAAAAATAGTTTAATAATAATAATAATAAGAAGAAGAAGAATAATAACAATAAAAATAACAATAATAATAACAATAATAATAATAATAATAATAATAATAATAATAATTCCCTAATAGTAGCCAAACTAATAGGAAAATACGAATAAGAGCGTTCCCGTACCGAAAGGGTTAAGGGGGTAGTGCTTGTTTTTTGGCCTATGTATGTATTTATTTATTTGTGTTTTACTTTCCTAGCTAGACTTCCGTCAAGCTTAAACAAAGAAACATCCTCTAGACCCCCTTTCGAGATAAATGTGTAAATTTTTCGGTAGAAAAATGTCCTGGCCGAAGGCCGGTTCCTTCAAAAATTACAGACTCGCTATCGCTAGCCAGGAAAAAAATAGACACCTAAATGGCACGAAAGTCTTAATATTGCCAAAGAAATAGGACGAAAGTTCTCAAAATCGGCAAACTAATGGAAGAAACGTCTTAAAATCTCAAAAATAACATGCTAAACATGAGGGAGAAGGGGGTCCATTAAAAGTGAATACCTCCCCCTTAAGCATAGAGGCAGCAGGTCGGGCCCCCACCCCCAATTACAATTATATAAAGGTTCATAAATTGTGAGAGGGTTGACAGTGACTAAGGTTAATTGAGTGTGGTGTGCATGCCAATATGAGTACCCTGCCTTACCTGCCTGCCTACCTACTGCCTTGCTTTACTTCCTACATCGCTTTCCTTCCTACCTCCTGCCTTACCTGCCTCCTGTGAACCTTCCTTCTTACCTCTTGTCTTACCTGCCTACCTCCTTCCTTACCTTCCTTCTTACCTCTTGCCTTACCTGTCTACCTCCTGCCTTACCTTCCTACCTCCTGCCTTACCTTCCTTCCTATCTCCTGCCTTACCTTCCTATCTCCTGCCTTACCTTCCTTCTTACCTCTTGCCTTACCTGCCTACCTCCTTCCTTACCTTCCTACCTCCTGTCTTATCTTCCTACCTACCTCCTGCCTTACCTGCCTTCCTACCTCCTGCCTTACCTTCCTACCTACCTCCTGCCTTACCTGCCTTCCTACCTCCTTCCTTACCTTCCTACCTATCTTCTGCCTTACCTGCCTTCCTACCTCCTGCCTTACCTTCCTACCTATCTCCTGCCTTACCTTCCTTCCCATCTCCTGCCTTACCTTCCTACCTACCTTCCGCCTTACCTTCCTACCTCCTGCCTTACCTTCCTACCTCCTGCCTTACCTTCCTACCAATCTTCTGCCTTACCTTCCTACCTACCTCCTGCCTTACCTGCCTTACCTTCCTACCTATCTCCTGCCTTACCTTCCTTCCCACCTCCTGCCTTACCTTCCAACCTCCTGCCTTACCTTCCTACCTCCTGCCTTACCTTCCTACCTACCTTCCGCCTTACCTGCCTACCTCCTTCCTTCTGTCTTATCTTCCAACCTACCTCCTGCCTTACCTGCCTTCCTACCTCCTGCCTTACCTGCCTTCCTACCTCCTGCCTCACCTTCCTACCTACCTCCTGCCTTACCTGCCTTCCTACCTCCTTCCTTACCTTCCTACCTATCTTCTGCCTTACCTGCCTTCCTACCTCCTGCCTTACCTTCCTACCTATCTCCTTCCTTACCTTCCTTCCCACCTCCTTCCTTACCTTCCTACCTACCTTCCGCCTTACCTTCCTACCTCCTGCCTTACCTTCCTACCTCCTGCCTTACCTTCCTACCAATCTTCTGCCTTACCTTCCTACCTACCTCCTGCCTTACTACCTCCTGCCTTACCTTCCTACCTATCTCCTGCCTTACCTTCCTTCCCACCTCCTGCCTTACCTTCCTACCTCCTGCCTTACCTTCCTACCTACCTTCCGCCTTACCTTCCTACCTACCTTCCGCCTTACCTTCCTACCTCCTGCCTTACCTTCCTACCTATCTTCTGCCTTACCTTCCTACCTACCTCCTGCCGTACCTTCCTACCTCACCTTCCTACCTCCTGCCTTACCTTCCTACCAATCTTCTGCCTTACAAAGGAGTACAAAGGGAGTACAAAGGAGTACAAAGGAAATCAAGCAACAACAGGTCTAGTGACCCTTCTAGGCTGCTTGTCCTCCAAAACACTGAGGGTCAAGTGTCCAAACAGTGGTTTAGAGTGGGTAAGGGAACATTGGAAAGGGAACTACTGCCCTGGAACTAATGTCCGTGGAAGGATTAGGAAGTTAGTAGGGGACAGATGGGTTAGTAACTGAGGGGGGGATAAAATAAAGTTATTCATTTACAAACGCAGTCAGTCGCGGGTTTGATGCGAGATATTTGTCTAAGCGGAGTTTAAATGAATCAACAGTGCTGCAGTCTATAACGTCTCGGGGAAACCCATTCCACAAGTTGACAACTCGATTGAAGAAGAAATTCTTAGATTCGTGTGAGTTAAAAGATTTACCAATAATTTTGCAACCGTTTCCCCGCGTGTAATTAGATTGGTCGATAGTGAAGTACTTACTACAGTTCATATTGTCGATGCCTTTGATGATTTTGAACACTTGAATTAAGTCACCTCTTAATCTGCGCTGGGTTAAAGGAAATAGATTTAATTCTCTAAGACGCTCTTCGTATGGTTTGTTCTTTAGGCTAGGTATCATTTTGGTAACTCGACGTTGAACTCGTTCTAGCTTGTTTATATCTTTTTGGTAATAAGGGCACCAGGATTGAACGCAGTATTCCAGAAGAGGGCGGACTAAGGAATTGTAAAGGGTTAGGATAACTTCTTTGGATTTATGCTCAAATGACCTGCCTATAAAGCCAATTATTTTGTTTGCCTTCTTAACAACTTCTGAACATTGTTGACTCGGTTTTAGGTTACTCGATATTGTTACTCCCAGATCGGTTTCTCTGTTTACATTCTTAAGCTGAGTGCCATTCATCGAATAGTTTGCTTTCTCATTTAGGTATCCGATATGTAGTACTTTACATTTATCCGCATTGAAACTCATTTGCCAAATTTGGGCCCAACATGACAATTTATCTAGATTGTGTTGCATATCGTCAACTTGTTCTTTTGAGAGTACGCTATTTGCAATTTTTGTATCGTCAGCAAATTTTGAGATTGTACAGGTGAGACCCTCATCTATGTCGTTGATGTAAATTAGAAAGAGAATTGGTCCTAGTACTGATCCCTGGGGTACCCCGCTACTTACATTGGTCCATTTAGATGCCTTACCGTTTATGACTACTCTTTGCTTTCTGTCGCTGAGCCAATTTTCTATCCATTTCAACACACCGTCTTGTATTCCATGCGCTTTTAGTTTTAGTAGTAAACGTTTGTGGGGAACTTTGTCAAAGGCCTTTTGAAAATCAAGGTATATATAATATCTACAGCTTTACTCTCATCGTAGAGGTTGAGGATCTTGTGGAAGAAGTTTAAGAGGTTTGTTAAACAGGAACGTTTTTTACGAAAGCCGTGTTGAGTATCTTTAAGTAAGTTATTTGCCTCTAAGTGATTTACGAGTCTGTCTCTTATGACCGTTTCTAGCATTTTACATACAATTGAGGTTAAGCTAATTGGACGATAGTTACTGGGTAGGGATTTGCTGCCTTTTTTTAATATCGGTGTTACGTTGGCTAGCTTCCACTGATCAGGCATAGTCCCAGACTGCAAGGATTCATTGAATAGCAATGTCAGTGGTTTGGAGAGCTCATCCTTAGCTTCCTTTAGAACTCTAGGCGAGATTGTATCAGGTCCTGGCGTTTTATTTACCTTGAGTTTATCTGAACAATTCAATACTTCTATCTCTGTAACGGTGATATTGCTTAGAACATCTGAATTATCAATCTGAATTGGCGATGGTGTAGGGATATCACTGAGGTCTTCGGTTGTAAAAACTGATGCAAAGAAGGTATTGAGGGCATTACTCATTTGTACTTCGTCTTTGGTGTATTCTCCATTTTCATCGACTAACGGTCCAACAGTTGAAGTAACTACTTTTTTCTTTCTGATATAACTATAGAATTATTTCGGGTTTGTTTTACTTTGATTCGCAACATGTAACTCCAGGGTCTTTTTACTTTGCTTAATTAACTTTTTGGCTTTGCGTCGTAGCTCTACAAATTTCACCCGTTCTTCGTCATTTTGTGAGGATTTTAATCTATCATTAGCAAATGTTTTAGCAAGCAGACAGTCTGAAATATCTTTATTCCACCATTTGGGCTTATCATTATGGCCTGGACGCCGTATTTTCGATGGTATGCAGTCTTGCACTGCCTTAAGGTAAGTGGTTGTGAAACACTCCCAAGATGTATTTATGTCGTTATTGTTAGTCAGAAAGCTCCAGTCAGTTTCTTTAAGCTTTGATTTAAGTTTATGAAAATTTGCTTTCTTGAAATTAGGGACTTTCTCAATGCTGCTATTTGATTTGTTGCTAGTAAACTTTAAAGTGAAAGTTATCGTACGATGGTCGCTGTTACTGAGTTCATCACCAACATTCAAATTCTCTATTAATTCTTTTGTTGCGAGTACAAGGTCAAGCACATTATTACCACGGGTCGGAGATTGTACAAATTGGAAAAGTGAACTCTCTTGCAAGTTAGCATAGAGGTCGTGTCCAGAGTGTGAAGTAAGAATATCGCCCCATTTAGTCACGGGTAAGTTGAAATCGCCAAGAATTACGGTATCTTGTATGTTAGTTATTTCTGCAATTTGTTCATAAATTTCACTGTCAGTTTGCACTGATTGAGATGGGGGTCTGTATAATAAAGCTAGTGTTATTTTAGTTCCTTGTTTATTATTTAATAGTACATAAGATATGTCTATATTCGCAATTTGAGGTTTTGACATTAAGACGGGATTAAGACTTTCCTTTATAAAAAACAGAACTCCTCCTCCATTTCTATTGATCCGACTTTTCTCAAACATTGTATAACCAGGAAGTGTATATTCAGCTAAAAAGTCTCTGTCTTCCGTATTTAACCAAGATTCTGTAATGCCGATTATATCATAATGTTCTGTAAACACGATTTCCTCTAGATCTGAAAATGTATTGCGTATGCTACGAGCATTTACATAAAACACCTTAAGAGTATTAGAGTTGGATGTTACTGATTGTGCATTGTCTGAATTTTCAGTTCGTATTTGACTTACACTACCCTGTCTGGGGTCTGGTTGACCCCGTTTTTTGAACGGTAATCCTTGACTGCATCGTTCAGCAGACGACCAAGACGTGCAGCTCCTACTTCATTGAGATGTACACCATCTCCTGAAAACAAAGATTTATCATAGTAAAAATGATCCCACATGTCGACAAAGCCGATGTCCTCCTCCCTGCAGAGTTTGGCTAGTCGGCGATTTGTACTGGTAGCTATGTTGTAGAATCGGTTTTCTACATCAATCCGGGGAACAATTCCTGAAATTAAGATTTTATTAGATTTTTCCTTGAAGGACCTGATCAGCCGCCGGTACTTGCAAAGTAGTTCCTCTGACCGCGTCCGTTGGACATCGTTAGATCCAACGTGGATGACGTACGTAGTGCTTGCGGGGGCGAGCCTGGAAACCTCTTCCACAGCCGCAACAATGTCGTCCACGCCGCCACCTGGGATACAGAATCGCTTTCTGGTCCTGGGTGCCCTGGCGTAGAACTCGGTTAGTTGGCCACGGACCATGGAGTCGCCCACAAGCCGAACTTCTTCAGTTTCCTCTTCCTCGTCAATAGCCAGAATTTTGAAGCGGTTTTGGCATGTTGTCGGGATGACCTTCCTGGTACTGGTACTGGGATGCACATTGTTTCTCACTAACTGAAAATTGTCCTGAGGGGGGGGAGTGAGAGTAGAGTCATTATTATTTTCTGCAACATCTAAGGTAGCTGCTGGTGTAGGTACCGGTACCGGTACTGTATGCACTGGAATGGCGGTTGACATCGTAGTGGTTTCTTGGGCCGAGGGCACTCCTACGTTGAGTGTGGCAAATTCTTGAAGGGATTCAAGCTTCGTAGTCAGGGCATCGATCTTGCGGTGAGCTGCATTCAATTCATCCGCAATCTTCTCTCGGAGCTGGCAAAATCTACAAATTTGGTCATCAGTATCAACAAACATGGTAGGGCCAAATTTACCGGAACAACTCGTGCAGGTTCGTTGCGGCGCCATGACGATATAATCACAATATGCCTGAAAATCACACAAATTTATGTTAGCAAAATGGTACAATTAAAGCCTGAAAATCACAAAAAATGTATGTTAGCAATGTGATACAATTAATTCCTGAAAATCACACAAAATTTTGTTAGCAATATGATAAAATTAATATGCCTGTAAATCACAAAACATATGTTAGCAATAGAACACAATTTATGCCTGAAAATAAAACAAAAATTGATGTTAGCAGTATAACACAGTTAAAGCCTGAAAATCACAAATGGACTAGAAATTTGTTACAAAATTTACTGGAAAAAAAGTGGGAGAGGGTTAATGTAGCCTAGTGAGAAAACTGGAAAACAGTATACAGTACAGTAACAAAAAATATTTGTTAGCAATATGGTACAATTAATGCCTGTAAATCACAAAAAGAATATGTTAATCACAAAAAGAATATTATGGCTGTAAATCACAAAAAATATGTTAGCAATAGAACACAATTTATGCCTGAAATTATAACAAAAATTGATGTTAGCAGTATGACACAGTTAAAGCCTGAAAATTGTAAATGGACTAGTAATTTGTTACAAAATTTACTGGGAAAAAAGTGGGAGAGGGTTAACCTAGTGAGAAAACTGGAAAGCAGTATACAGTACAGTAACAAAAAATATTGGTTAGCAATATGGTACAATTAATGCCTGTAAATCACAAAAAGAATATGTTGATCACAAAAAGAAAATATTAGCACTAGAACACAATTTTATGCCTGAAAATTAAAATAAAATTATGTTAGCAGTATGACACAGTTAGGCTAAAGCCTGTATATTAGTTTATACAGTGGTCGACACAATAATAATAATAATGGAGTTAGTAATATCCCTGGCAAGAGTGTGAGAGGCCTATTAATATGGAGACAAGTATCTGAAATGCGATTAATAAAATTAATAGGCTATCAAAAAGTATTACAGTAACTAAATTATTCTAACCCAATATTAAAACTATCTTGACAAATGTTAGTGTGTGCGATTTATATAGATAACCAAGATAAAAAGTTCAACCAAGTACAGTATTGGCTAGACTTTGATATATAAAATACAAGAAGAGGGTTTGTTTATGCGTACACAGGTGGCACTCTCGGCGGCGTCTCTACTAACTTGACAAATAGAATTTTGAAAAACAAACGTTTATCAGTCAAAACTACAGTACAATGTCATGCAAGATAACTACTGGGTGGTTTGCTAAGCACTTAACTACAGTGAGGGCTAAAATATCTACAATAAGTGTTAGAACTTTATAATATGAAACAAGCAAATAGTTTGTTTACTTTAGAGCGTCGGTCGTCACTAACCGGTACAAATGTAAACAAACGCAGTCTCGATAAACAAACGTTTATCAGTCAAAAACACAGCAAAATTACATGCAAAGCAACTACAGGGCAGTTAAGCTAGAGCTTAGCTACAGCTCATGCAAACAAATAAGGGGATGAGTAATGGAGTACTCAAATTATGGTCAAATTTCGAGCAGCGAGAGCGAAGTGCTGTTGGCGGGTTGGCGCGTCGGGCGCCAACCTCCTACCTTACCTGCCTTCCTACCTCCTGCCTTACCTTCCTATCTACCTTACCTTCCTACCTCCTGCCTTACCTTCCTATCTACCTTCTGCCTTACCTTCCTACCTCCTGCCTTACCTTCCTACCTCCTTCTTAACTTCCACCTTTCTTGCTTTCCTCCGTTCTATGTTGTTCTGCATAGTGCACTGTTTCACCGACTGCCATTGCTCGATTGCTTGCTTGCTTTATAGTACTATATATACAAGTTACAAGCAATTTCAAAGTCACAATTATCGTAAGGAATCTACTGTACACCCTGACATATATACGCATATAAATCGCTTGCAATCATAATATATACTACCGGTATATATTTATATATATACAGTATATATATACCTATACAAATAAACGCACAAATAAACATGTACATGTTTATTTGTGCGTCTATTTTGTTGAATGAGTCGTTTCAAGTATCTGATATTTTTTATGTGACATTTTTTCCGGGAGTGTCTGATTGTTTGAATATTATCTTGGTCGATTGTATTTTTTATTATTTATCGAAACATTAGTTATATATATATCACCTTTCTCTTGACCTTCTGTGAACTGTTGTATTTGTTTGTGTGTTTGTTGTTGTTTGTGTGTGTATTTTTTATATTAATCACGGTACGGTTATTTTATATATTTTTTTGTTTTTATTTTGTTTTTATACATTACCTATTTATCCATCCATGTATGTATCTATCTATCTTAATTTTCCTATCTATCGTGTGTGTGTGTGTGTGTGTGTTTGCTTGCTTGCTTGTGTTCGTGTACTGACTTAATCATGTAATCACATAACCATAAATGCTTGAGTATATTCATTGTTTCATTCAAATTGACATGCATAAGCCCAATACAAGCGAGCAACATTGCATACGTAATGTACAGTTGACCACACAAACAGCTGTTGCAGAGTTTAGTAATAAATATATGTAGTACAACTCGCTAGGAAAAGAGGTAGCGAGTTGTACTACATCATTTGATCACACGTATTTGTGATTTTACCTCCATATATACTGTATATATATTGGGTGAGACCTTTTCTATTGCGCTAGACATATCGAATGCCTTCGATAGAGTCTGGCACATATCTCTACTTTCTAAGGGTAGGAGGGTTCCTTCGGTTTCTATCCCCCCACATTATGTGCCTTTGTCTCTAATTTCCTTTCCGGCCGTTCCATAGCTGCGGTTGTGGACGGCCATCGTTAATTTCCTCATCCTATCGACTCCAGTGTTCTTCAGGGATCTGTCCTATCTCAAATTCTCTTTCTAATTTGTATAAATTATCTTCTCATCTGTACCTCCAGTCCCATCCATTCATACGCAGACGACTCTACCTTACACTATTCAATTAGTTTCCCAGAACGCCCCAGCAAGCAATCCCTTAAAAGCAAACGTACTGAAGCCATACAACACTTATCTTCTGATCTAACTACCGGTACCATTTCCAATTGGGGCAGAGAAAACCTTGTTACCTTTAATGCTTCCAAAACCCAATATCTCCATCTATCTACCCGCCGTGAACTCCCAGAGGACTATCCCTTATTCTTCAACAATACAAAAATCAACCCTTCATCTTCTCTCAGTATTCTCGGTGTCTCATTTTCTTCTGCTCTCTCTTGGAAGGACCATATCACCAGTCATGCTAAGGCGGCCTCCCATAAGCTGGGTGTGCTCAACCGCCTCAAGGGGTTCTTTACCCTTGCTCAGCTTCTTGCTCTGTACAGGGGCACAGTGCGTCCTTGTATCGAGTATTGTTCACATGTGTGGGGAGGATCCTCTCACACAGCAATTCTAGACAAAGTAGAAAAAAAGCCTTGCATATCATTAACTCCAGTCCACTCACCGACTCTCTGCAATATCTCTCTCTTCGCTGCATTGTTGTATCTCTCTCGCTATTCTATCGCTACTACAATAATCAGTGTTCCTCAGAGCTCTCTCAGTGCATACCACCTCCTCTACGTAGGGTACGTAGTATCCGTCTTGCAACACAATCCCACCCCTACTCTGTACAACTCTCCAACTCAAGAGTGAAACTTTACTCTTTACAATCTTTCTCCTATTCAACAGCTGAGCTCTGGAACTCTCTCCCTGAATCCATCTTTCCCTCATCCTATGACTTAAATTGCTTCAAACTCCGTGTGTCCAGACATTTTGGCTCGAACATTCCTTGATGATGGCCCTGTCACTCTTTTAACTCTGGGGGAGGCACTCGTCACAGTCAGTTTTGCCTTTTGTCTCCCTCACCCACATGGAAAAAAAAAATATATATATATATATATATTTATATATATATATATATATATATATATATATATACTGTATATAAATATATATAGGCCTATATATGGTAGTAATGGTAGAGATAATACAGTAGAAGTAGTAATGCATTAGTAGTAGTGGTAGCCCTGGTCAAAATAGTAGTATCGCGGTGAGGTTCAGAGAGCAGTCAGAGAGAGAGAGAGAGTGTGTGTGTGTGTGTGACAGAGACAAGTATACTCGTAACCCAGAGAGAAGGGAATTGATGCCAAGGGTAATCCGAGAAATGAAGATGGTAGTGAGAACCCTGCGTGCCCGGAATAATGTGATGGAGGGCAGACGATACACGATATTATTAATTAGAGAACACATATTAAGGGGGTCACCTGCGTTTTTGTTCTCTTTATCTCCCTCTCTCTTTGTCTTGTATTCATTCGGCCCCATTCAGCCTATTGCTTTAAGAAGTTTACCCCCATCCAGGTGTCAATATTTTCCTGGCGAGCGGTAGCGAGCCAGCATATATATATTTTGTTGTTGACAGCAAGCTAAATTTGTACATTTTTCGATAAAAAAATGTCACCGGCGAAGCCGGATTTCTCCATACAATGCTGGCTCGCTATCGCCAGGAAGATATCGACACCTGGATGGGGATAAACGTCTTAAAACAGTTGGCTGAGTGGGCCGAATGGACACAAGACAGGGAAAGAGAGAACAGGATAGAAAGATAAAAAAAAAAGCCGGTGACCCCCCTTAAGAGGAGGAGGTGTGGAAGGAAGGAGAGGATATGTGGACGTTCTTTACTGATTCTCTCCTCACTTTCTTGTTCTCTCTCTCTCTCTCTCTCTCTCTCTCTCTCTCTCTCTCTCTCTCTCTGATGGCGGTGTGTGTGTGTACTCGGTGAAAATAAGCTTGTATGGTGTATTTTGTATCGTATTTTGAACTACCAACATCTTCACCTCATCACCACCATCACTTACATCACTACCACTATCGCTACGACTTTAACCACTACTACCACCACTAATACCACTACCACCGGTCGAGTGGAGAGCATGCTCACGTGTGAATCTGCTTGACCTGGGTTTAATCCCAGCCAAGGCGGACATTTAGTGGGTGTTGTAGTACGTCCTAGTATGTTTCACATGCTCGCACCCAGTCGGGTAACACCTTGATAATGTATACAGACTAATAATACACATAACAAAGCCACTCCAAAAGCTTCCTCTGTCTCCAACACCCTTTCTCCCCTCTCTACACTTCAGAAAAATAGGTTAAGTAGAAAGTAGCTATACGAGGTGCCGTTGTAAAGGCTTATCCCTCAATACCTTCACCTGACCACCTGACCATTACCACTATCACCACTAATACCAATACCATCACCATCACCTTCTTTAAGACGACTATCAACATCACTATTGGTAGCGCCAACGAACTTGACAACAATACTTGATCCCTGACCTCTTCGTAACTCAAAAGGGCCTAGAGCAAACTGGCTGTAAATATCCACACCTATTTCCTGGTGGACAAATAATAATCACTTGCAAGGTTGCCCCATAAATTCACATCCAGTAAAGTCCTATCTCTCCACATCAACACAAATGCCATCAACACCAGCAACAACAACAACAACAACTGCAACAACAACAACAACATTAGCATCACTTCGAAGGCTGGTCCATAAATTTCACAACCAGTAGAGAAAAGCACTATCTCTTCCCACCACCAACAACAACAACAACAACAACAACAACAACATTAGCATCACTTACAAGGCTGATCGATAAATTACCCAACCATTCAAGTCTTATGGCCTCTTCACCGCCACCACTACTGACTATCAATAGTTTGCCCGTCACCACCACTATCAGGCGGACCAGTACTATTTGTCACTATCAATGTCCCCCAGTACAGTAGGTTCACAGCCGCCGCTACCACCATAATAATTGGCACTGTGCATTTAAGGGTGAGATGGGCGTATTTATTTGCTCATGTATGTATCTTTTTACCATTGCCTTTTGTTTCTTCCCTAGACCTCCATCAAACTTAAAAAATACCCCCCCCCCCCTCCCCCCCAAGACCCTCCATCAAGATATATTTGCAAATTTTTCGATAGAAAAATGACCCGGCCGAAGGCCTGTTCCTCCTAAATTACAGGCGTGCTATCGATCGCCAGGAAGAAAATCAACACCTAAATGACACGAAAAGTCTTAATATTAACAAATAAATGGGGCGTTTTTTTTTTTTTTTTTTTTATGGGCTCAGCCTCGAACTATGTGTGTATTTGTGTACTATGCTTGAATGGTTGAAGATAACAGTTACCATTATTATTATTGTTTTATTATTATTATTATTATTTTTAGTAGTAGTAGTAATAGTAGTAGTAGTAGTAGTAGTATTACGTAATTTTGCTGTATCTAACAATTCATATAATGTCTTAGCCCATTTGTGGGTATAAGTAAACAATCAATCAAATCAATTATTATTATTATTATTAGTAGTAGTAGTAGTAGTTGTAGTAGTAGTAGTAGTGCGATTATTAATAGTATTATTGTGATTATTATTATTATTATTATTATTATTATTATTATTTTAATTATTGATAAACAAAGCTATTCTGTGATACCCTTTCAATCAGCCGTAGTACACCTGTCCACCAGTGTGTGTATTAAGGAACTCCTCCTTTATAAGCTGCATTGGTCTCACTGTCAGGGGACCCACACGGATAAGTACAGTCCGATACAACATACAAATGGTTACATGGGCCTTTATGTATAGTCGTGGGAGACGAAGATAATAATTTAAAGGGGGATGGGCTATTTATTTGCAAATTTATTTATCTTTTTATTATTGTTTAGCTTCCTTCTCAGACCTCCATCAAGCTTAGAAAAACACCCCCTACACCCCCTTCAAGATAAATGTGTACATTTTTCGATAGATAAGGCCGATTCCTCTTAAAATGTCAGGCTCGCTATCGCTCGCCAGGAAAAAAAATCGACACCTAATTGGCACGAAAGGTGTTAAAATCGCCAAACTAATGGGCCGAACGTCTTATAATCTCAAAACAAAAGGGCCTAAACACGAAGGAGAAAGGGGACTAGAAAAACGACCCATCTCCCCTTAAGGCGGGTGACCTGCTTTTTGTTATTTCTGTCCTTTTCTCTCTTTCTCTGGCTTGTATCCATTCGGCCCCATTCAGCCAACTATTTTAAGACGTTTATCCCCATCTAGGTGTCGATTTCTTCCTGGCGAGCGATAGCGAGCCAGCATTATATGAAGAAATCCTGCTTCGCCGGAGACATTTTTCTATCGAAAAATGTACAAATTTAGCCTGCTGTCAAACAAAAATTAAAAATATGGTGGCTCGCTACCGGTCACCAGTAAAAAATTGACACCTGGATGGGGATAAACGTCTTAAAACAGTAGGCTGAATGGGGCCAAATGGATACAAGCCAGAGAAAGATAGAACAGGACAGAACCAAAACAGGTCACCCCCCTTAAACAGTCGTATTATAAGTGTATGTTCAAAGTGGGCTTAGTTGTCAGATTTGAAGACGTTCGACCCAAGGTGTTGATCAAAGGAAAGATGAGTCCATTATATATAGTCTATAATAATCTATATTATTGTACAGTATATGTAAAGGTAACATTGTGGTGTATAGTTCAGATCATGTCTTTGGTAGTGATAACATGGCCAATACAATGCAATTTCCTGTTAACCCTTTCAAGCTGCAATACGCGTTTCTGTTCTGTTTTCTGGCTACTATTAGAGGATTTTATTCTGATTAGTAACGGTATATGGAAGTCAAAGGGTTGATTGAGATAGTATTTACCCTTTTAATACCCACAGATCCTTCCTAAGCTGCATAAAATAGTCTAATGATAGCCAAAATAAACTGCTAAAACGCGTCAGAGCTTCAAGGGGTTAAGTTTCTAGTATTCCTTCTATTCATTCAAGGCTTCGAACAAAATTGCTACGGTTCGACACCCTGGTTCGACCCATTAGTTTGGCGATTTTAAGACCTTTTATGTCGATGTGGCTCGTGGGGTTTAGTGTCCGCGTCTATCAAAAACACGCGAGAACTGTCAAGGAAACAAAGCCACTCCAACAGATTCCTCTCTCTCCGACACCCCTTCTCCCCTCTCTACACTCTTCAGAAAAATAGGAAAAGTAGAATGTAGATACGAGGTGCCGTTGTAAAGGCTTATCCCTCAATACCTTCACCTGACCTGACCTGAAAGTAACTCAAATATACAGACGATAGATAGGTGAGAACTATCGTTGTCGGCTGTACAGTCGCGCTAATAAGTGAAGAATCGGCACCAAGCATTTATTGATCAATAATTGGTAACAGCAATATCTAAGCTTCATTTCTTCATATCGAGTGAAATATACAAACATGTTCCTACACTTACCCACCCTATTCAACATCTGACAGACATTAATACAGCACAGAGCAAGCCAAACGTAATGACAGCTGGGACATGACTTATTAGCACGACTGTACACACAAACTATCTATTACTGTCATCACATAGAGCTGAACTGTTTTCTCCTAAAAGTCTTACCATGTTCCCAGAAATATCTATTAAAGCCGGTATCACACGAGAGCTGTTATAGTCAACATTCGATGATCAACATTTTTCTGGCAACATTTCTGGAATATTTTGCTCTGGTATCGGAAACTAGACTGCCGGTAGATTAATATAGGTAACATAAATATTGTAAATGTTGACCTCCTAAGCTGCCAGACCAGTGTTGGGGATAAATGTTGAGGGTAAAAGCGCTCGTGTGATACCGGCTTTACTGTCATCACATAGAGCTGAACTGTTTTCTCCAAAAAGTCTTATCATGTTCCCAGAAATAACGAGAACTATTATCATCACATGCTGCCAATTAACGAGAACTATTATCATCACATGCTGCCAATTAACGAGAACTATTATCATCACATGCTGCCAATTAACGAGAACTATTATCATCACATGCTGCCAATTAACGAGAACTATTATCATCACATGCTGCCAATTAACGAGAACTACTATCATCACATGCTGCCAATTAACGGGAACTATTATCATCACATGCTGCCAATTAACGAGAACTTCTATCATCACATGCTGCCAATTAACGGGAACTACTATCATCACATGCTGCCAATTGATCGCTCGTCAATGCAAATAGTGTGAGACCTAAAACACCTCTGGTTCTCTGCCCCCAAGTGTTAAGGGGAGGTTTTTAGTGTGTTTCCTAGACTTCCATCAAGCTTGAAATTACACCACCATGACCTCCTTTCAAGATAAATTTGTACATTTTTCGGTAGAAAAATGTCCCGGCCAAATGCCGGTTCCTCTTAAATTACAGGCTCGCTATCGCTCGCCAGGAAAAAATCGACACCTAAATGGGACGAAAGGTCTTAAAAGTAACATAAATGGGGTGAAAGTTCTTAAAATCGCCAAACTAATGGGGCGAACGTCTTAAAATCTCAAAAGAAATGGAATTAAACATGAGGGAGAAAGGGGTAAAGAAAAAAATCCCTCAAGTGGACATCTCCCCTTAAGCCGGTGTCACACGAGCCCCTTTTCGAGCAATTTTTACGGGCAATTATGGTCTGGAAGCTTAACAAAAATCACTTTATCAGAATTCAGCCACCTAACATAATCTACCTTCTGTCTAGTTACCGATACCAGTGCAAAAATGCTATGAAGTAATACGAGAAAAAAAATTGCTCATGGAAAATTGACGGAAAATACGCTCGTGTGACAACGGCTTTAGGGAGGTTTAGAGAGCCCGGGTTACCTGTGCTTATAGTCATATGTGGTTTTCTGCTGGCATACTCGTAAATGCGCAACTTTTGTCGTTTCCTGTGTTATTTAATATATGTGAATTTCATATTTGTCCGGATATATACCGTATATATGTATATATATATATATATATATATATATATATATATATACCGTATATCTACAGAATGTATATTACTATATCTTGGTCTGCCGGTTCTCTCTCTCTCTCTCTCTCTCTCTCTCTCTCTCTCTCTCTCTCTCTCTCTCTCTCTCTCTCTCTCTCCCATTTGTCCTCCGTGCCACTGTCACCGTCATCATCTTCATAAACCGTATATAATTTCCGTATTACCTCGCATTATCCTCTCGGCAAGCCATTGCCTGGGTACTTATGGGTAGACTTATAGTATTTATCCAGGTCCTTGCTTTATTCATGTTCTACTTTGCCTATTGTATATTCTTCGGTTCGCACCCAGGCCATTTCCAACTTCCTATACCACCATTTTGTTTATCCCTACTACCATTTTTTTTTTTTTTTTTTTTTTTTTTTTTACCCCTTTCTTCCTCATGTATAGCCTCATTAGTGTTGAGATTTTAAGACGTTCGGCCCATTAGTTTGACGGGTTTAATACCTTTTGCCCCATTTCGTTGTCAATTTTAAGACCTTTCGTGCAATTTAGGTGGCGAATTTTTCCTGGCGAGCGGTAGCGAGCCTGTAATTTTAAGAGAGGTATTTGCTTTGTTTATTCACTATCAAGCCTACTGTATATTATTCACTATCAAGCCTACTGTATGTTATTCACTATCAAGCCTACTGTATATTATTCACTATCAAGCCTACTGTATATTATTCACTATCAAGCCTACTGTATGTTATTCACTATCAAGCCTACTGTATATTATTCACTATCAAGCCTACTGTATATTATTCACTATCAAGCCTACTGTATATTATTCACTATCAAGCCTACTGTATATTATTCACTATCAAGCCTACTGTATGTTATTCACTATCAAGCCTACTGTATATTATTCACTATCAAGCCTACTGTATGTTATTCACTATCAAGCCTACTGTATATTATTCACTATCAAGCCTACTGTATATTATTCACTATCAAGCCTACTGTATATTATTCACTATCAAGCCTACTGTATATTATTCACTATCAAGCCTACTGTATGTTATTCACTATCAAGCCTACTGTATATATTCACTATCAAGCCTACTGTATGTTATTCACTATCAAGCCTACTGTATATTATTCACTATCAAGCCTACTGTATGTTATTCACTATCTAGCCTACTGTATATTATTCACTATCAAGCCTACTTATTATTCACTATCAAGCCTACTGTATATTATTCACTATCAAGCCTACTGTATATTATTCACTATCAAGCCTACTGTATATTATTCACTATCAAGCCTACTGTATATTATTCACTATCAAGCCTACTGTATATTATTCACTATCAAGCCTACTGTATATTATTCACTATCAAGCCTACTGTATATTATTCACTATCAAGCCTACTGTATATTATTCACTATCAAGCCTACTGTATATTATTCACTATCAAGCCTACTGTATATTATTCACTATCAAGCCTACTGTATATTATTCACTATCAAGCCTACTGTATATTATTCACTATCAAGCCTACTGTATATTATTCACTATCAAGCCTACTGTATATTATTCACTATCAAGCCTACTGTATATTATTCACTATCAAGCCTACTGTATGTTATTCACTATCAAGCCTACTGTATATTATTCACTATCAAGCCTACTGTATGTTATTCACTATCAAGCCTACTGTATATTATTCACTATCAAGCCTACTGTATGTTATTCACTATCAAGCCTACTGTATATTATTCACTATCAAGCCTACTGTATATTATTCACTATCAAGCCTACTGTATATTATTCACTATCAAGCCTACTGTATATTATTCACTATCAAGCCTACTGTATATTATTCACTATCAAGCCTACTGTATGTTATTCACTATCAAGCCTACTGTATATTATTCACTATCAAGCCTACTGTATGTTATTCACTATCAAGCCTACTGTATATTATTCACTATCAAGCCTACTGTATATTATTCACTATCAAGCCTACTGTATATTATTCACTATCAAGCCTACTGTATTATTCACTATCAAGCCTACTGTATATTATTCACTATCTAGCCTACTGTATATTATTCACTATCAAGCCTACTGTATATTATTCACTATCAAGCCTACTGTATATTATTCACTATCAAGCCTACTGTATATTATTCACTATCAAGCCTACTGTATATTATTCACTATCAAGCCTACTGTATGTTATTCACTATCAAGCCTACTGTATATTATTCACTATCAAGCCTACTGTATGTTATTCACTATCAAGCCTACTGTATATTATTCACTATCAAGCCTACTGTATATTATTCACTATCAAGCCTACTGTATATTATTCACTATCAAGCCTACTGTATATTATTCACTATCAAGCCTACTGTATATTATTCACTATCTAGCCTACTGTATATTATTCACTATCAAGCCTACTGTATGTTATTCACTATCAAGCCTACTGTATATTATTCACTATCAAGCCTACTGTATATTATTCACTATCAAGCCTACTGTATGTTATTCACTATCAAGCCTACTGTATGTTATTCACTATCAAGCCTACTGTATATTATTCACTATCTAGCCTACTGTATATTATTCACTATCAAGCCTACTGTATATTATTCACTATCAAGCCTACTGTATGTTATTCACTATCAAGCCTACTGTATATTATTCACTATCAAGCCTACTGTATATTATTCACTATCAAGCCTACTGTATGTTATCACTATCAAGCCTACTGTATGTTATTCACTATCAAGCCTACTGTATATTATTCACTATCAAGCCTACTGTATATTATTCACTATCAAGCCTACTGTATATTATTCACTATCAAGCCTACTGTATGTATTCGCTATCAAGCCTACTGTATGTTATTCACTATCAAGCCTACTGTATATTATTCACTATCAAGCCTACTGTATGTTATTCACTATCAAGCCTACTGTATTATTCACTATCAAGCCTACTGTATATTATTCACTATCAAGCCTACTGTATGTTATTCCTATCAAGCCTACTGTATGTTATTCACTATCAAGCCTACTGTATTATTCACTATCAAGCCTACTGTATATTATTCACTATCAAGCCTACTGTATATTATTCACTATCAAGCCTACTGTATATTATTCACTATCAAGCCTACTGTATGTTATTCACTATCAAGCCTACTGTATATTATTCACTATCAAGCCTACTGTATGTTATTCACTATCAAGCCTACTGTATGTTATTCACTATCAAGCCTACTGTATATTATTCACTATCAAGCCTACTGTATGTTATTCACTATCAAGCCTACTGTATATTATTCACTATCAAGCCTACTGTATATTATTCACTATCAAGCCTACTGTATGTTATTCACTATCAAGCCTACTGTATGTTATTCACTATCAAGCCTACTGTATATTATTCACTATCAAGCCTACTGTATGTTATTCACTATCAAGCCTACTGTATATTATTCACTATCAAGCCTACTGTATATTATTCACTATCAAGCCTACTGTATGTATTCACTATCAAGCCTACTGTATATTATTCACTATCAAGCCTACTGTATATTATTCACTATCTAGCCTACTGTATGTTATTCACTATCTAGCCTACTGTATATTATTCACTATCAAGCCTACTGTATATTATTCACTATCAAGCCTACTGTATGTTATTCACTATCAAGCCTACTGTATATTATTCACTATCAAGCCTACTGTATATTATTCACTATCAAGCCTACTGTATATTATTCACTATCAAGCCTACTGTATTATTCACTATCAAGCCTACTGTATATTATTCACTATCAAGCCTACTGTATATTATTCACTATCAAGCCTACTGTATATTTGTTTGTTCACCCTCATGGGCTCTTCCAACTTCCTATACCCCCCAATCTCGGTTAGGCCTATCCCTACTACCAATGTCTGTTTGCTGTTTAGCTTGAAGGTGAGATGGACCGCTTTTTTGGTCTATTAATTATGTTAGCCTTTATTTCTTAGTTTAATTAATGTATTCCTTTATTTCTTAGTTTCCTCGCTAGAGCTCCATCAAGCTTAGAAAAACATCCCCTAGACCCCTGCAAGATAAATTTGTAAATTTTTCGGTAGCAAAATGTCCTGGCCAACGGCCGGGTTCTCTTAAAATGTCAGGCTCGCTATCGCTCGGCAGGAAAATGTCGAGACCTAAAGGGCACGAATTTTTAAGGTCTTAAAATTGACAATGAAATAGCGCGAAGGTGTTAAAATCGCCAATCTAATGGGCCGAACATCTTATAATCTCAAAACAAATGGGGCTTAACATGAAGAAGCAAGGGGACCAGAAAAACGACCGATCTCCCCTTAAGTCCTTCTCCATGAAAAAAAAAAAAAAAATCCTGTCCCTGCTAAGCCATCTTTTCTCTCCTAAATAAAAGGCTAGGTAGTTTAGAGACAAGCAGCCTCTTAAGGATCAGTATATATGTTGTTGCTTGCTTTCCTTTGAACACCCTTTATACTGTATATCACCATCTCCACCACCACCACCATCTCCAGTTCTCCCCTAGCCCCCATTACAGGGAGAGTGAGTGAGTGAGTGAGAGCGAGAGAGAGAGAGAAGGAGATATTTGCAGTTCCAAAATTAATAATAATCACTAATAAGATAGGAGTGTCTGGTTTAGCCTTTGCCTGCCTGCCTGGATGCGATTATTAACAAGTCATATACATCATTATTTTAATCAAGGGGGAGGTAGTCGCTTTTTCTGGACCCCCTTCTCCCTTGTGTTATTAGTTTTGAGATTTTAAGACGTTCGTTCCATTAGGTTGGCGATTTTGAAACCTTTGGCCTCATTTCTTTGTCAATATTTAGACCTTTCGTGCCATTTAGGTGTCGATTTTTTCCTGGTGAGCGATAGCGAGGCTGTAATTTTAAAAGAAACCGGCCTATGGCCAGGCCATTTTTCTACCGAAAAATGTATACAGTTATCTTGAAAGGCGGTCTGGGGTACTGTAGAGGTTAAATGAGACCAACAATTATTTATCTGGGGTGACTGACAGAGAAAGAATATTGCGAGGATCAACACGCGTACTACATGTCCAATTGCCGACTTGCGAGTTTCAGGCTATAAGGAAGTTGGAGCTGTAGACAACGATAGTAAACAGAAATGCAATAATAATGTAGGTTTCTGATGGCTAGAGAGTATGTTGAATTGCATTTTATGTATTGATATGTGAACTACAACCGTCTTTCAGCTGGTGATTGTGTTATATATCGATGTCTAATGTTCCAACTTCCTTATAGCCTGAAACTCGCAAGTGGTCAATTAGAGACGATTACGACCATGTTTTAGTATTTGATTTAATTATTTATCTACTTATTTAGTACTACATTTAACCCTATTTGGTCCGAGGGAGGTCTTTTGGAGGAATTTTTCCATGTTTTCTTCATTATTTTGGAGACGTTTCATCCCATTAGTTTGGCGATAATAAGACTTCTCACCCCATTCAGGTGTCGATTTTTGTTTCTGGGCGAGCGATAGCGAGCCTGTAAACTTATAGGAATTGGCCTTTGGCTCGAACATTTTCCTGTTAAAAAATGTACAAATTTAGCTTGAAGGGGGCCTGGGTGGGCACTTTTAGTTTGAATTCAGTCTGGGAAGGCGTTTTTTGTTAGCCTAGGGGACAAACTAAGATACATTGCTCGAAAATAGCAATTGCAAGCCAAATCCTCAATAATAATTAAACAACATATCATAATAATCCACAAGACGCCGGACCAGATAGCGTTAAGGGGGGATGGTTCACGTTTTGGGTGATTTTTATATGTATTCATTATTTGTATATGTATTCATTATTTTTATATGTATTCATTATTTTTATATGTATTCATTATTTTATATGTATTCATTATTTTTATATGTATTAATTATTTTTATATGTATTAATTATTTGTATATGTATTAATTATTTTTATATGTATTAATTATTTTTATATGTATTCATTATTTGTATATGTATTCATTATTTTTATATGTATTAATTATTTTTATATGTATTCATTATTTTTATATGTATTCATTATTTTTATATGTATTAATTATTTTTATATGTATTAATTATTTTTATATGTATTAATTATTTTTATATGTATTAATTATTTTTATATGTATTAATTATTTTTATATGTATTAATTATTTTTATATGTATTAATTATTTTTTTAGTTTCCTCCCTAGACCTCCATCAAATATAAAAAAAACATCCATTGCATCCCCCTTCTAATTTAATTTGTAAATTTTTCGGTAGAGAAATGTACCGGCCAAAGGCCGGTTCTTCCAACATTACAGGCTCAC
>JAVRFV010000194.1:174463-191963 GCA_032716605.1 Paralithodes platypus | reverse complement strand
GTGTGTACGTATGCGTATATATGTATGTTCTGTAAATTATATATGAGTAAAATAAATGTGTACTGTATATGCACTGTAAATCACTTACTCTCATGGTTAATTTATGATAATTTGTATTTTACACTAGCATAATTATTGTATTAATTTCTTGTTTTAATGTAAAGTATATTATACTCACACATTGTAAACTGAGCTTACCATTTTCATATCTGTACATCTCATGTTCATCCACTAATTGTAAAATGTGTATTTTCAGCTCATGAGGCTGCCATTCTTTAATAAACCGTTTATTATTATTATTATTATTATTACACACACATACACACACGCACACACACACACACTATTTATCAATTTGACACATTTATGTTCGAATTAAAATTATTTTTGCACAAACTCTGGAATGTAAATTTGGTTGTCTATTATAAAATGAATAAAGATACTGTGAAAATACATTCATCCAGCACAGTACAAAGGTTTAATACATTCATCCAGCACAGTACAAAGGTTTAATCTCTCCATATTAATGTTTAGCTAATTATAATTGTGCATTGTGAATATAGCTTTAATCTCTAATTTACATGATACTATAGAAATCAATTATATTAATGTTTTTTTTCCGCTGCGTGTCTGCCTGCTAAAACCTTAGCTATGGGGTGTTTGCCTGAGTATATACGTACATATATTTTGCAATGTATTCATCTGTGCCAATGTATATCCCTCTAAAATATATAGAAACCCTACGTGTATGTAACTTTATGTAAATATGTAGTGCCTTTAATCTTACGTTTGTTTTCATTATTAACCCCTTCACCACCATTACGTAATTGCCATCATCTTCTTGTTACGATTAGACTATTTTCTTTAGTTTATAATCTAGCCTACCTCTAGGACTGAAATCGATAAATAAGATCACAGTAAACCCTCTTAATAACATAGGTCCTTCTTAAAATGCATAAAGTCATCTAATTTGAGATAGAACCTAATTTAATAAAGCCCAATATGCAGATTTGTTTTGTTTTTCTCGATGGACACATAATGCTAAAAGTTAGATGGCTTGTAGATATAAATAAGCAGTGGTTCTGTACATGTTATTATGTTTGTAATATATATATAAATATAATTAAAGAGCTTTACGTTTATGGAGTTCATTGTAATTGAATGTATCTCTCCTCCTATTCGTCTATGTACCAAAATATATTAACAGGCATTTATCTGCGCATATAAATACTTGCGGGCCGCGAATTATGCATTGCGAACACGCCTGCACCATGTTGCCAGTCATGCCGATAGTTAAACAATGACTACTTAACAACACCGCCTCATCATCGTTAATTACCTTTTCTCTCATAAACTCCAGGATCTCTCGCTGGGTCGAGCCGAACAGTCATTAGCACCCACTGAGTCACTATCAAACGCTATTTCTTTAAACCTAAGGAAGGGTTTTATTATTAAGATTATCTCGTCGGTCTCTAAAGTGATGTTCCATATACAAAGCACACGCAAGCACACACACACACGCACGCACGCACGTACGCACACACACACACACACACACACACACACACACACACACACACACACACACACACACACACACACACACACACATTCTAGTGAAGAGTTTCTTTTCCGATTGTGTAGTCTAGCTCGAAAGTCACGTTCGATTTACAGAAATATATATATTTGAATAGAGATCAGTAATAATCTTCATTGTATAGACTAAGTATTTTTAAATAAATGTAGAAATATTTTGTTTATATGTTTTCAAATTAATCTAGAAATATTGTGATGGTTTTGCTAGAGAGATAAATAAAACTTTGAATGATAGAGGTATGGCACGAGTGGATCTACATAGTGTCTAGCCCACTCATATAAGTGTTCGTGGACTTCACCTATTTCTAATCATGGATATATATATATTGGAAAACGAATTAATGCTTATACTTTTCTATACATCAATTACAAAACTATACATACTCATTATTGAAAAGCAAGTTCTATCCAAAAACCAATGCAAATGGTTATACTTGCTTTAAATAAAAACATAAGCGGTCCAGGAATTCTTATGAGTGGGCTAGAGACTATGGTGTCCGAGTGTACCATGAGAATCAAATATCGTATGAAACCAGTATCTAAGATTTAACCCCTTGAAGCTCTGACGCGTTTTAGCAGTTTATTTTGGCTATCATTACACGAATTTATGCAGCTTAGGAAGTATCTGTGGGTATTAAAAGGGTAAATACTATCTCAATCAACCCTCTGACTTCCATATCCCGTTACTAATCTGAAAAAAATCGTCTAATAGTAGCCAAAAAAAAAAAAAACACACAGAAACGCGTATTGGAGCTTGAAAGGGTTAATATAATAATTGTCGATAGCCATGTATGCCTCATTTTTTTTTCTTTCTCCAATATATGTATATTAATTATTTGTTATTGCAATAGTACTTATCAGTATGATTAATGCTATATATTTCAAACAATAAATTATACCTGAATAGCGGGTTTTCTAATGTGTGTGTGTGTGTGTGTGTGTGTGTGTGTGTGTGTGTGTGTGTGTGTGTGTGTGTGTGTGTGTGTGTGTGTGTGTATGAAGGCCTAGTCTTTAACTCTTCACGAACACGAGATACCACGAACACATTTAGACAATCTTAAATATCAAATAGCAATATTTTAGTAGCTGAAAAGGAACGCAAAAAGTTGTACGTATAAAGCCAGCATCACACGAGCACTTTTTCCCTAAACAATTATCCTCAACACGGGTCTGGCAGCTTATGAGGTAAACATTTGATATATTCCGGTTACCTAAAATGAGCTATCATCAATCTATTTTCCGATACCAGTGTAAAATATTCCAGAAATGTTGCCAGAAAAATGTTGATCATCGAATGTTGACTATAAAAGCTCTCGTGTGATACCGGCTTAAGGGGGGATGGTTCACTTTTTGGGCGATTTTTGCATGTATTCGTTTTTAGTATGTTAGTTACCTCCCTACAGTAAACCTCATCAAACTTAAAACAAAAAAAATCCATTAGATCCCCCTTCTAGATTAATTTGTACATTTTTCGGTAGAAAAAATTTCCGGTCGAAGGCCGGTTCTTCCAACATTACAGGCTCACTATCGTTCGCCAGGGAAAAAATCGACACCTAAATAGCACGAAAGGTCTAAATATTGACGAAGAAATGGGGCGAAAGGTCTTACAATCGACTAACTAATGGTGAAGCATCTTAACATCTGAAAACTAATGGGGCTAAACATAGGGAGAAAAGGGTCCAGAAAACCGGCCCATCCCCCCTTAAGTGTTTGTCTTGTAAATATCAAAGCTACCTTTTAGTGTTTCATACTTGTAACTACCAAAGCTATTTGTATTTGTTTTTAGTTTCTCATGATTGTAAACACCAAAGCATTTTTTTTTAGTTTGTCATGCTCGTAAATATCAAAGCTATTTTGTTAGTTTCCCATGTTTATAAAATTAATGGATTGTTTTTGTTTTTTGTTTCTCATGTTTTTAAATATTCATGCAATTTTTTTTTAGTTTCTCATTCTTGTAAATAACAAACATTTGTTTTTTTTAGTTTCATATGCTTGTAAAAATTCATGCATTTTTTTGTTTTTTGTTTCTCTTGCTTGTAAATATCAACGAAATTTGTTAGTTTTATTTGCTTGTAAAAATGTATGCATTTTTTTTTAGTTTCTCATGCTTGTAAATATCAATGCAATTTTTTAGTTTCCCATGCTTGTAAAACAAATTGTTTTTATTAATTGTATGTTTGTAAAAATTAATGCATTTTTTTTTTTAGTGTTCCATGCTTGTAAATATCAATGCATTATTTTAGTTTTTCATTTGTGTAAATATAGATGCACATTTTTAGTATCCCATGCTTGGAAAATATAATGCATTTTGTTTAGTTTCTCATGCTTGTAAAAATTAGTTTTTTGTTTTTATATATATATATATATATATATATATATATATATATATATAAAGTTTCTAATGCTTGTAAATATCAATGGATTATTTTAGTTTCATGTCCCGACCATCCATTGCCAATTTGCATATCAGCGCTTGTTGTTGCTAGCAGTGCTGTGATGGATGGTGGTGGGGACAGGTAGATGTGCGGGGGGCGGGATGTTGGGGGAGGGGGGGTATTTAGTCTAATGTTCTGTCAGCTGTTGTCTCAGAGGGGGATATTAATGTCTAGCTGTCTGTCTAAATATGTACGGTGGGCATTGATTCTCGGCGGGGGTTTGGGGTGGAGGGGGTTGGCAAGAGGGAAGGGTTGGGGGGGGGGGGTCTCCTTCTCCTTCTTGTGTTCCATAGGGGCCCCCCCCCCCCTCCTGCCACAGACATTTGACCCATGGAAGTCTTCTATTTCCATTCTATACTACTGTTTGGACACTTGACCATCAGTGTTTTGGAGGGCAAGCAGCTTTGAGGGGGTCGCTTGACCTGTTGTTGCTTGATTTCCTTTGTACTCCTTTGTACTCTCTCTCACACGTTCACTAACTCTATCGCTAACTTACTCCCACTCTTTCTCTCAAACACAAGATATATATAACACCAATTCTCTCTCTCTCTCTCTCTCTCTCTCTCTCTCTCTCTCTCTCTCTCTCTCTCTCTCTCTCTCAAGTATTTTTGTTTCTCCAAGCTTAGCCCTTCTTACTTTTTCTCCCAGCTTTAATATGTTTCGCTAATATCGTGACTGGATTCGCTATGGCCTTCCCTCTGTTATAATTTCATTGTCATTTTGTTTTGTTCATATCATTTTGGGATCGTGTTCTGTTCTTTCTGGATATATTTTGCTTTTTGCTTTTTCATGGTAATTTGTCTGGTTTCTCTGTTCAGTCATTGATTTTACCGTATTTTCGATGTACATTTTCAGTTTTTTTATCTTACACATATACAGTATATATATATATAATATATATATATACACATATATATATATATATATATATATATATATATATATATATATATATATATATATATATATATATATATATATATATATAATATATATATATATATATATACATATATATTAACTTAAATGTTTTTTTTATTATATACATTTTTGCCGCGTGTTAGGGTCATACATATCCAGTTGCTCTTGTTCGGTTTAGGTTGCACCAAATGATACTATTTTTTGTTCTTCTTCACTGTAGGCTATTATCGTTATGTTATTTTGCATTTGTATGTAATTGTGTGCAACTCTCAAATGTCGTCCTTTAGTAAACCTACGTCACTACCTTGATTAATGTAATTTAATGTAAACTTTTGGACTCGCATTTTATTTTATTTTTTATTTTTTTTTCTATGTGAGTGAGGGAGGCATAACTTAGATCATAGACTACAGTAGATCTGGAATTGTCACGAAAATGGAACTTTGCAGTAAGGGACCCAAAATCGGAGAAAGAACCCCCAAGTTTGAACCTCGAAACCGCGAAAATATCACATTTTCGCGGTTTCGAGGTTCGAATTTGGGGGTTCGTTTTCCGATTTTGGGTCCCTTACTGCAAAGTTCCATTTTCGTATCTACTGTAGTCTATGCTTAGATATATATTTTGAATTATCTATTATTATGCATGTCTTTATATATTCTCTCTCTCTCTCTCTCTCTCTCTCTCTCTCTCTCTCTCTCTCTCTCTCTCTCTCTCTCTCTGTTGTAATATGTAACTGTGTGTGTTGATGCTAGATGATGGTGGTGTAATGGGTGGGAAATGTGGTGGTGTGGCGGTGTTGTTGGTGGTGGTGTCATGATGGTACACACACACACACACACACACACACACACAGTCATACACACACACACACACACAGTCATACACACACAACAAACAAACACACACACACAACAAACACACCCACACAGACAAACACACACACACACACACACACACACACACACACACACACACACACACACACACACACACACACTTTGCTACTTACTTAATTACTTATTTGCTTAATTGGATTGTTTACAATCATGAATAAGTAAACAAAAGAAAAATTGATTAATATAAATTAAATAGAGTTTGAGGTTCCAGGACAAACCAGTATTGTAATTAGGTGATTACTGAGAACTTGTATTTAGTAAAGATGTTAAGGGGAGGTTTTTAGTTCGTTCCCTAGAATTCCATCAATCTTAAAATTACACCCCCTAGACCCCCTTTCAAGATAAATTTGTACATTTTTCGGTAGAAAAATGTCCCGGCTGAAAGCCGGTTCCTCTTAAATTACAGGCTCGCTATCGCTCGCCAGGATAAAATAGACACCTGAATTGCACGAAAGGTCTTAATATGGGGTGAAAGTTCCTAAAATCGCTAAACTAATGGGGCAAACGTTTTATAATATCAAAAGCAATGGGGCTAAACATGAGGGAGAAAGGAGTCAAGAAAAAAATCCCTCAAGTGGAGACCTCCCCTTAACGATGATGAACTAGTGTCGTTTGTGGTGTCATAATCCGTTGATAGACTGGTTTCCAAGCTGAGTGGTTTAACTCCTACGTCTTTTTTTTTATATTATTTCGGCTACATTTAGACGATTTTATGAAGCTCCAGAAGAATATGTGGTAGGTAAAAGGATTAATTGAGATAGTCTGTAGCCTTTTAGTGAGTAGAGGTCCTTCCTAAGCTGAACCAAATCGTCTAATAGTTGCCAGAATATAATGAAAAGTACATCACCGGTACAGAAAGGGATAATTCGTTGATAGACTGGTTTCCAAGCCGAGTGGTTTAAAGGAAAAAAAGTAATATGTTTTTTTTTTTTTTTTTTTTTTTTTTTCTCTTCACTATAGCAACGAAGACAAACACTTTCTTCGGACATGTTAGTTCATGTACTCAATCTGTTTGCAAGTGGCATTGATTCAGATGTAATAAGTAACACCCCGTTCTTAACATTAATAATTAATTACAAACCCCAATGTACTTGAATAAACTAAAGAAAGCATATGGTCCTGCCGGGATTCGAACTCGGGACACCGCACCCAGAACATAACCACCTAAACCATTCCTAATCTAAACAAGAAGTACATCAGATTTTCTTCGAGTTACGCATGTTAAGCATTAATAACCGATTATACTAAAGTGATGAATTATATTCATTAAGGGGGAGGCAGTCGCTTTTTGTGGTCCCCCTTCTCCCTCATGTTTAGCATAATAGTTTTGAGATATTATGACGTTCGGCCCATTAGTTTGGCGATTTTAAGACCTTTTGCCTCGTTTTTATATCAATAATAAGACCTCTCTTGCCCTTTAGGTGTCGATTATATCCTGGCGAGCGAAAGTGAGCCTCTAATTTTAGAATGAACCGGCCTTCGGTACCGAAAAATGTAGAAATTTATCTTGAAAGGGGTTCTAGGTGGCGTTTTTCAAAGCTTGATGAAGTTCTAGCGAGGAACCCACAACAAATATATTAACCCTTTCAAGCTCTGACGCGTTTTAGCAGTTTATTTTGGCTATCATTAAACGATGTTATGCAGCTTAGGAAGTATGTGTGGGTATTAAAAGGGTAAATACTATCTCAATCAACCCTTTGACTTCCATATACAGTCACTAATCTGAATAAACTCGTCTAAAAGTAGCCAGAAACAGAACAGAATCGCATATTGGAGCTTGAGAGGGTTAATATATAAATATATAGACCAAAACCCAAGCACTACCCCCTTAGATCAATGCTAACGCTCTTTGTGTCATTAGTGGTGTCAAAATAGTGTTCCCGTCCTCTCGTTCACCTGCTTGCTTGGACTGTCAATGCACTCACTGGGGCAGACAACACATTATCATAAACCAAGAGGTGTGGCTAGACATCAAGGGGGTAGTGGCTGGGTTTATGGTCTATTAATTAATGTATTCAATTATTTGTTAGTTTCTTCGATCGACCTCAATCAAGCTTAGAAAAACACCCCCTAGACCCCCCATCAAGATAAATTTGCACATTTTTCGATAGAGAAATGTTCCGGCCAAAGACCGGTTTCTTTTAAAATTACAGGCTCGCTTTCGCTCGCCAGGAAAATAATCGAAACCTAAATGGCACGAAAGCTTCTAAAATTGACAACGAAATGTGGCGAAAGGTGTTAAAACCGCCAAACTAATGGGCCGAACGTCTTTAAATATAAAAACTAATGGGGTTAAACACAAGGGAGAAAGGGGTGCAGAAAAACGACCCATCTCCCCTTAATGCTGGGGTTTGATGTGTTTGGGATGAGGGTATGAGGCGTCGATGTGTGGTCTAGTGTTTATAATTTCATACACACATTCACTCACTCTTACTCACTCTTCACACACACACACACACACACACACACACACACACACACACACACACACACACACACACACACACACACACACACACTCCCTCTCTCTCATCAATACAGAGGTGTGGCTACAAATTAATGTTGCCTTCTGATGTGTTGTGATGAGGGTGTTGATGGTTCGATAAATGATCATCTAATATTCATAACCTCCTTCCCCCTTCTCTCTCTCTCTCTCTCTCTCTCCCGTCCTCTCCCTCCTCGCTCTCATCTCTCTCTCTCCATGTCACTCCCTCTCTCTCTCTCCCGTCGCTCGCGGCGGGGGTGGGGGGGGGGGGTGGGGGGGGGGGGGGGCTCCGCTCCTCCTCTCTCCTCTCTCTCGCTCTCCCACTCTCCTTTCTCTCTCTTCCTCCTCTCCTCTCTCTCCTCTCACTCTCTCTCCTCCCTCCTTCTCCCAACAGTCCGCTTCCCTCCTCTCCTCTCTCCTCATCTCGTCCTCCCCTGCGACTCTCCTCTCCGCTCTCTCTCTCCTCCTCCCCTCCTCCTCTCCTCTCTCGGCTCTCAACGGGCTCTCATCCCTCGCTTCACAAACTCCTCTCCTCGCGCTCTTCATCCGTCATCGTCCCAGGTTCATCTCCCTCTCTTCTCCTCTTCCCAACCTCTCTCCCCTCATCCCGCTCTCTCTCCCTCCTTCTCCTCTCTCCTCTCCTCTCATCTCTCCACTCTCCGCCTCGCTCAACTCCCTCTCCTCTTCTCACCTCCCTCCTCATCTCTCTCCCCCTCCCTCTCCTCTCTGGTCCTCTCTCCTCAATTCTCTCTCTCAGGTCTATCTCTCTCTCTCTCCCCTCTCTCCCCTCACCTCTCTCCTCCCTCCTCCCTCTCCTCACCTCCTCCAAATCTCTCCTCTCTCCTCTCTATCAGTCAAACACCCTCACCCCTACCTGCTCCACCTCCAACCGTCCTCCCCCTCTATCTTCCCAGTCTCTCTCCTCTCTCCTCCTCCTCTCTCTCCAGGTCTCCTACTCTCTCCCCCTCCCCCTCACCCACATCCTCCTCTTCATTCTCCTTCTCTCTCTCTCAGTCTTCTCTCTCTCCCTCCTCTCCTCTCTCCCTCTACCTCTTCTCCTCTCCCTCTCCTCTCTCTCCAAAATCCCCTCTCTCTTCCCTCCACTCCACTCTCTCCTCCCCTCTCCCTCTCCCCTCCATCTCAAAAACCACCCTCCTCGCCTCCCTCTCTCCTCCCCCCCCTCAATCTCTCTCTCAATCGCTTCTCACTCCCCTCTCTCTCCAATCCCACGCTCTCCTCTCCTCTCTCACCTCCCCCTCGCTCTCTCTCCCCTCCCCTCCCTCTCTCATCCAACAAAGTCTCTTCTTCCTCCCCTCTCTCTCTCTCTCCCTCTCCCTCTCATCTCCTCCTCTCTCTCCTCCTCCTCCTCCTCCTCTCTCCGCTCCCCCCGCACTCTCTCTCCTCCCTCTCCCTATCTCTCACTCTCTCTCTCTCTCCTCCTATCTACTCTCTCCTCTCTCTCCCTCCTCTTCTCCTCTCTCTCCTACTCTCTCTCCTCTCCCCTCTTACTCTCTCCCTCTCCTCTCATCTCTCCTCGTCTCTCTCCTCCCTCTCTTCACACCCTCCGCACTCTCCTCTCCTTCCCCTCGTTCTCTCCATCTCACTCCTCTTCCTCCCGTCTCCTCTCTCCTCCCTCTCTCTCTCTCTCTACGATATCCCCACAAACTCATATTAGTTCTCATCTCCCTCTCTCACTCCGTCTCCTTCTACTTCTACTCCTCACCGCTCCTCTCCTCTCTGTCTCTCTTTCCATCCCACACACCATTTACACTCACCCCTCCACTACTCTACTTCATCTCTCCTCTCTCTCTACCTCCTCTCTCCTTCTCTCTCATCCTCTCCCTCCGCTCTCCCTCTCGCCCCTCCTCTCTCTCTCTCCTCTCTCTCTCTCTCCCTCTTCTCTCTAATTTTTCTAAATTGTCTACTTTTCCTCTCTCTCCCTCCCGGTACCTTGCTACCCAGTGTACTGCTCTGGCTGGTGAGTATGATCGATATTTAATTAAATACCGGTATATAAGAATACAAACTTTAATGTAGTTACCCCTCTGAGGATTATGACGCATATAACAGTTTATTCACCCCTACTCTGTGCAACTCTCCAACCCAAGTGCGAAACGATACTCCCAATCTTTCTTCTCTTCAACATCTGAGCTCTGGAACTCTTTCCCTCATCCTATGACTTATATTGCGTCAAACTCCGGTGTCCAGGCATTTTGGCTCGAACATTCCTTGATTTTGGCCCTGTCACTCTTTCAACTCTGGGGGAGGCACTCGTCATAGACAGTTGTGCCTTTTGTCTCCCTCCTCCACATAGAAAAAAAACTTCTGGCTATCATTAGACGATTTTTTTCAGGTAAGGAATGTTATATCGAAGTCAGAGAGTTAATTGAGATACCCTTCACCCTTGTAATTCGAACAAATCCTTCATAATCTGTATACAATCGTCGGGTGTTAGCAGGATAAACTGTCGAAGCGCGTCTTGAGTTGGTAATTTATGTATACTGTATATTAGGTAATTTATGTAGGCCTATACTGTATATTAGGTAATTTATGTATACTGTATATTAGGTAATTTATGTATACTGTATATTAGGTAATTTATGTATACTGTATATTAGGTAATTTATGTATACTGTATATTTGTTTAGTTTTTATGTATAAGTTAATTAGGTAATTTATGTATACTGTATATTAGGTAATTTATGTATACTGTATATTTGGTAGTTTATGTATACTGTATATTAGGTAATTTATGTATACTGTATATTAGGTAATTTATGTATACTGTATATTAGGTAATTTATGTATACTGTATATTAGGTAATTTATGTATACTGTATATTTGGTAATTTATGTATACTGTATATTAGGTAATTTATGTATACTGTATATTTATAATTTTGTATATTACTGTATATTAGGTCATTTATGTATACTGTATATTAGGTAATTTATGTATACCTTATATTTGGTAATTTATGTATACTGTATATTAGGTAATTTATGTATACTGTATATTAGGTAATTTATGTATACTGTATATTAGTTTAATTTATGTATAAACAGTATATTAGGTAATTTAAGGTATACTGTATATTTAGGTACTTTATATTAATACTCTGGTATATATTAAGGTAATTTAAATGTCTACTGTGTATATTTACGTAATTATTGTATACTTACTGTATATTAGGTCATTTATGTAAGCTGTATATTTAGGTAATTTATGTAAAAACCTACCTTATATTTGGTAATTTAGGTATACTGTATATCGGTCATTTAGGTAGACTTGTATTATAGGTAATTTAGGTATAACTGTATATAGGTAATTTATGTAGACTGTATATTAGGGAGGTAATTTTCGGTTACTGTATATAAGGTATTTAGTATACTGTATATTAGGTAATTTAGGATACTGTATATTAGGTAATTTCTGTATACTGTTATAGAGGTCTGTATATATTACTTTATATTGGTCATATTTATGTACTGTAATAGGTCATTTATGTATAACTGTATATTTGGTAATTGAATATGTATACGGTTATTAGGTCATTTAGAATCCTGTATATTAGGGGTAATTTAATTTATACTGCTATTAGGTTAATTTATGAATACTGTATATTATGTAATTTATGTATACTGTAAGTATATATTTGGTAATTTTATGTATACTGTATATTAGGTACTTTATGTATACTGTATATTAGGTATTATTTATACTGTATATTTGGATTTAATGTCTAACTGTATATTTAGGTAATTTATGATGTATCCTGTATAGTAGGTAATTTATTATACTGGTACATTTGGTAATTAATATACTGTATATTAGGTTAATTTATATGTATACTGTATTTTAGGTAATTTATGTCTACTGTATATTAGGTATTTATGTCTATCTACTGTATATTGGTATGTTTTTCATGATACTGGATATTATGTAATTTTATGTATACTGTAAACAAAATTGTGTACTTTATGTATACTGTATATTTGGTAATTTATGTATAACTGTAAATTAGGTAAGTTTATGTAATCTGTCTATTAGGGAATTTAGTATAACTGTATAATTAATTAGTAATTTATTTACTGTATATTAGTAGATTTATGTATACTTTATAATTTATGTATACTTTATATTTGGTAGTTTATGTATACTGTATATTAGGTAATGATGTATACTGTAATATTAAGGTAATTTATGTATACTGTAATATTAGGTAATTTATGTATCCTGTATAGTAGGTACTTTATTGTATACTGTATATTTGGTAAGTTAGGTATACGTATATTAGGTAATTTATGTATACTGTATATTAGGTTAATTTAGGTATACTGTATATTAGGTAATTATGTATACTGTATATTTAAGTAATTTTATGTATAACTGTATATTAGGGTCATTTATGTATAAACTGATAGTATAATTAGTTAATTTAATGTATAACCCTGTATATTTGGTAATTTATGTATAACTGTATATTAGTTAATTTATGTATACTGTATATTAGTTATTTATGTAGAGCGGGTGTATATTAGTTAATTTATGTATCTGTATATTAGGTACTTTATGTATACTGTATATTAGTAATTTATGTATACTGTATATTAGGTCTTTATGTATCCTGTATATTAGGTAACTTTTTGTATCTTATATTTGGTAATTATACTTTGTATACTGTATTTAAGGGTAATTTATGTATACTAGTATATTAGGTAATTTGTATACTGGTATAATTAGGGATTTATGTATACTGTATATTAGGTAATTTATTATACTGTATATTATGTAATTTATGTATAACTGTAATTAGGTAATTTATGTACTACTGTATATTATTTGGGTATGTATTTTATGTATACTTGGTATTTAGGTAATGTATTGTATACTGTATATTAGGTTATTATGTATACCTGTATATTGTAATTTATGTATATCTGTAATATTAGGTAATTTAGTATACTGTAATATTTGGATTTTTATGTATACCTGTATATTAGGTAATTTCTTTTATGGATACTGTATATTGGTAATTTTATGTAATCCTGTATATGAGGTAATTTATGTATACTGTATATTAATCATTTATGTATACTGTATATTAGCTTCATTTATGTATACTGTATATTAGGTATTTAGTATGGGACCTTATATTTGGTAAATTTTAGGTATACTACTGTATATTATTAATTATGTATACTGTAATTATTATGGTAATTTTATGTATCCTGTTATCCTGTATATTAGGTAAGTTTATGTATACTGTATAATTAGGGTATGTATGTATACTGTTATATTAAGTAATTTATGTATACGGTATATTTAGGTGGTATTTATGGTAGACCTTATATTTGGTAATTTATGTATACTGTCTATTAGGTATTTCTGTATCACTGTATATTAGTGTAATTTATATTATACTGTATATTAGGTAATTTTATGAATACTGTGTATATTATGTTAATTTATGTATACTGTACTCTTATATAAGTAATGTTATGTATATGTATATTAGTTCATTTATGTCTTACTGATAATTAGGATTAGGTAATTTATGTATACCTTATCTTTGGTAATTTATGTATACTGTATAATAGGTAATTTATTTTTACTGTATATTAGGTAATTGTATGTTATAACTGTATATTTAGGTAATTTATGTATACTGTATATTAGGTAATTTATTGTAACTGTATATTAGGTAATTTATCTATACTGTATATTAGGTCATTTATGTATACTGTATAATTAGGTAAATTTATTGTATACTTAGTTTGGTAATTTATGACGGTATATATAGGTTAGTATTTATGTATACTGTATATTTAGTAATTTATGTATACTGTTATAGGTACGTTATTGTATACTGTATATTTAGGTAATTTATGTATAACTGTATATTAGGTAATTTATGTTTACTGTATATTAGGTAATTTAGGTATACTGTATATTTGGTAGTTTAATGTATACTGTATATTAGGTAATTTTATTATACTGTATATTAGTAATTTATGTAGACTGTATATTATGTAATTTCTGTACTACTGTCCTATTAGGTAATTTATGTATACTGTATAGTTGGTAATTTATGTATACTGGTAATTTAGGTAATTTATGTAACTGTATATTTAGTTATTTAATGTATACTGTATATTAGGTAATTTAATGTTATACTGTATAGATTAAGTAATTTATGTATACTGTATCCTATTTCTGTCATGTATGTATCTCTGTATATTTAGAGGTAATTTATGTATACCTATATTGGTAATTTAATGGGTACTTTTATGTATACTGTATATTAGGTTAATTTATGTATCACTGTATATTAGGTACTTTAGGTATACTGTATATTAGGTAATTATATTTTATTTTTATGTATACTGTATATTAGGTAATTTAATGTATACTTTATTAAGTAATTTAATTGTATTAACGGTAATATTAGTAATTTCTGTCTACCTTATATTTGGTAAGTTATGTATAACGTTATTAGGTATTTTATATTTATACTGTATATTAGGAATTTATGTATACCTGTCTAAATTATGTCTTTTATGTATACTGGTATATTTAAAGGTAATTTATGTATCCTGTATATTAATAATTTATGTGATCACTGTATTATTAGGTCATTATGTATACTGTATATTAGGTTATTTTATGTATAACCTTCAATTTGGTAATGTTATGTATACTGTATATAGGTAATTTATAATTTATGTATACTGTATATTATGTACTTTATTGTATACTGTTATATATTGGTACCATTATGTATACTGTATATTAGGTAATTTATGTATACTGGGATATTAAGTATATTTTGTATACTGTCATTAGGTAATTTATGTAACTGTATATAGTTAATTTATGTATAACTGTATATTAGGTAATTTATGTATACATTAGGTTTTATGTCGGCCTATACTGTAATTAGGTAATTTAGGTATGTCTACTGAATGCTATCGGTACTGTATATAGGTTATTTGTAGGCTAATCCTGTAAATTTGTAATTTATTATGGTATAAGTAGATTAGGTAATTTATGTATACTCGTAATAATAAGGTAATTTTATGTATACTGTATATTATGTAATTTTATATATACTGGTAGATTATGTATTTATGTCTATACTGTAAAATTAGGTCACTTTATGTATATTGTATTTTAGGTCAAGTTTATGTATACTGTATATTAGTGTAATTTATGTATACTGTAAACAAATATAGTGAATGTTATTATAACTGTATGATATTGGTAGTTTTTATATGTATACTGTATATTAGGTAATTTATGTAGGATACTGTATATAGGTAAGTTTTGTATATGTGTTATACTTTATATTATTGGTAATTTATGTATACTGTCTATAGGTATATTTATACTGTCTAGGTATCTGTCCCTTATGGTTTTCTGTTCTACTGATTAGGTAATTTACGTACTTATTCCTTTAGTTTACTCCCTCCCCGGACGACCCTCCATCAAGCTTAAAAAACACCTGCCCAAGACCAGCCTTCAAGATAAATTTGTACATTTTTCGGTAGAAAAATGTCTCGGCCGAAAGGCGATTTCGCTTAGATTACAAGCTCGCTATCGCTCGCCAGGAAAATATCGACAACAATGACACGATTAGTCTTAGTATTGCCAATTAAATGGGGTGAAAGGTCTTAAAATCGCCAAACTAATGGGCCGAACGTCTTATAATCTCAAAGCAAACAGTGGGGCCTAAACATTAGGGAGAAGGGGATCCACAGAAAAACGGTCTGTTCCCTCTCCCTTAAGTAAAAAACAACCAAACAACAAACACACCCTCTTCCTCTGTTGATGTTTTACCGGTGCCGCGGTGGTGTTTGCTGGGGTGATACTTAAAGATGATAATTCTTGGTAACTTCATATATCAGTACATAAGGAAGCCAGCTGTTCTTGTTGGCTCTATTACTCTCTCTCTCTCTCCTCCTCGGTCTCTCTCTGCGGTCCCCAGACGTTCTATGGCCGAAACCATCTCAAGTGTCCCGTCGCTCGTTTTAGCACTTCTACCGGCTCCACACCACAATTCAGCTCTCTGTCTCGCCTTCTCTCTATCCCGCTCTTCCATCCTCTCCTCCTCCGCATCCTCCAATCCTCTAATGCCGTCCCCCCCCCCCTCCGCGCTTAACAGCTCTATCCACTCACTTCTCCTCTCCTCCTCCCCCTCTCTTTCTCTCCTCTCTCTCTTTCTCTCTCTCTCTCTCATCCCTCTTCCTATCTTCCTCTCCTCCTCCTCCTCCTCTTTCCTCCTCCTCAGCCTTCCTGCCTCCAAACGTTTATCCCCATCCTAAGGTACTAACTACTACTACTACTACTACTACTACTACTACTACTACTACTACTTTTTTGTAATTCTTTGATTTGTATTTAATATTGTACATTCTACTACTACTACTACTAATACAATTAAGCCCTGACCACCTGGCTTGTATCTTGAGGTTTGTGTGGCCAGTGTATCTTTGCTGAGGTGATAATCAGGGATGATATTTCTTAGTAACTTCATATCAGTACACAGGGACCCACCTGCCCTTGTTGGCTCTTATTACTTCTCTCCTCCTCTCTCCACACCCCTCCCGCTCTCCTCTCTCCCTCTCTCTCTCTTTCTTCTCCTCGCTCCTCTCTCGCTCCATACTCTCGGGTCCTCTTCTCATCTCTCTCTCTCTCTCTCTCTCACTCTTACTCTCTCTCTCACACACACTCTCACACTTACTCTCTCACACACACACACACACACACACACACACACACACACACACACACCTATCACTCACTCTCACTCTCACTCTCTCTCTCTCACTCCTCTCGTATTATACAGTACACTTATATTATTTAATGTCACACCCAATTTGAGTCTTTGAGCCATTCAACCTTTTAAGTCCCGGTGCCATCCTTTTCATTAATAATCTGGCTACTATGAGACGATATTATTTAGATTACGAAGGGCCTCCAGCAATCAACAGGTTACGAACCATCTTGATATACCCTTTTCACCACCGCAGATCATTCTTAAGCTCCACAAAATCCAGTCAAATAAATAAATAACTAACTGGACATAGAAACAAAAAAAAAAAAATTCGGTGTTACAGAAGGGTTAAGGGGAGGTTTTCTAGTTTGTTTCCTACTCCCTCCAGCAAT
>JAVRFV010000194.1:110546-174363 GCA_032716605.1 Paralithodes platypus | reverse complement strand
AAAGGAAGCTAAAGGTGTTAAAATCGCCAAACTCATGGGCCGAACGTCATAAAATTTCAAAATGAATGGGGCTAAATATGAGGGAGAAGGGGGGTCAGAGAACCGGTCCATCCCCACTTTAAGGCTCTAACTCGCTTCTTCTGAACTCTGTCCCTGGTTTTTTGTTTCTCCTTATTTTATATTTTTATCGTTTATTCCTCTTCCTCCATTGTCTGTCTTTCTGTCTGCCTCTCTCTCACTCCCTTCCTTCCTCTTCTCTTGTTGCAATTCTTCCCCTTTCTTCTATTCTCTACGTCTAAGGGGATGGTGGCTTTATTTTGTTGGTCTATTTGTTAAGTTATTCATATATTATCTATTTATTAAGTTATTCATATATTATCTATTTATTAAGTTATTCATATATTATCTATTTATTAAGTTATTCATATATTTGTTTGTGTTTCCTCACTAGACCTCCATCACGCTTAAAAAAACTTCCCCTAGATAAATGTGTACATATACGGTAGAAAAATGTCACGAAAGGTCTTGAAATTAACAACGAAATATAGCGAAAGGTTTTAAAATTGTCAAACTAATGGGCCGAAAAAACTTAGAATCTCATAACTAATGGGGCTAATCACGAGGGAGAAAGTGGTCCACAAAACCGGCCCATCTCCCCTTAATGTTCTCTCGCTTTGTCCTACTGTCTCTACTGTTCGTGTATTTTGCTTCCTCCATGTCCAATATTCGTTCTGATTTTCTGTCTTCCTTCCTCCTACCTTCGTTATCTCTTGCTTTTATCTCTTCTCCCATCTCTCTCTCTCTTTCTCTCTTTCTCTCTCTCTCTCTCTCTCTCTCTCTCTCTCTCTCGCTGTCTCTCTCTCTCTCTCTCTCTCTCTCTCTCTCTCTCTCTCTCTCTCTCTCTCTCTCTCTCTCTCTCTCTCTCATCTACTCTTTCCTTTCTTTCTTCGCTTTTGCTTAATTCCCCTTTCTTGCTTTCTCTATCTCTTTCAATCTTTCCTTTCTTTCTTGGCTTTTGGTTAATTCTCGTTCTTGCATTCCCTATCTCTTTCATGTCTCATTCTCATCTCTTGGTTGTGTCTCTCATCCTATCCCTTCGTCTCTCTCTCTCTCTCTCTCTCTCTCTCTCATTTCTTATCTCCTTTCCTTTCTTCCTCTGATTTTCGTTTATGCCTGTTCCTGCATTGCCTGTTTCCCTAGCCTTTTCCATACGGTAGATTTATTTTATTTGGTTTGCCTCTGTCTCTTATTCGCTCCCTAGCTGCCCTCTCCTAATCCTCCTCTCTATCCCTTTCTCTCTCTCTCTCCTCTCTCTCATCTCTCGTCTCTCCTTCTCTCTCTCTCTCTCTCGCTCTCTCTTCCTCGCTCTCTCTCACACTCTCTCCTCTGCTGCCTCCTTCTCTCTCCTCCTCCCCCCCCCTCCCCTACCTCCCCTCCCACCCACTCTCGTCAACCTGTCCCCTCCCCACTCCTCCCTCCTGCATCCTCTCTCTCTCTCCTCTCCTCTCTCCATGCTCACCTCTCTCTCTCTCTCTCTAGACAAATTACCGGCTCTGTCCGGTTCTCTCTCCCCACTCTCTGCCTCTCTCTCTCCTCGACAGGAAAAAATGACACCTAAATGGCACGAAAGGTCCAAAAATTAACAACGAAATGGGGCGAAGGTGTTAAAAATCGCAAAACTAAGGGCCGAACGACATATAATTCAAAACAAATGGGGCTTCCGAGCGAGAAAGGGGACCAGAAAAAACGACAATCTCTCCCCTTAAAACTCCCCTCTCCTCCTCCCCTCCTCGCTCGCTCCTCCTCCTCCTCTCTCTCTCTCTTCGCCTTCCCTCTCGCGTCCCTCCCCGCTCCTCTCCTCTGAGCGACCTACCCATAACACGGCATCACATCGTTTTCTTGTTTCTGGCCACAACATTAAGATCCGGCCAGGCGGAGAGAGAGAGAGAGAGAGTGAGAGTGAGTGAGCGAGACAATGCGTACAAAGGAGTACAAAGGAAATCAAGCAACAACAGGTCTAGTGACCCTTCTAGGTTGCTTGTCCTCCAAAACACTGAGGATCAAGTGTCCAAACAGTGGTTTAGAGTGGGTAAGGGAACATTGGAAAGGGAACTACTGCCCTGCCACTAACGTGGCAGGACTAGGAAGTTAGTAGGGGACATATGGTTTAGTAACTGAGGGGAGGATAAAGTTATTCATTTACAAACGCAGTCAGTCGCGGGTTTGATGCGAGATATTTGTCTAGGCGGAATTTAAATGAATCAACGGTGCTGCAGTCTATAACGTCTCGGGGAAGCCCATTCCACAAGTTGACAACTCGATTGAAGAAGAAATTCTTAGATTCGTGCGAGTTAAAAGATTTACCAATAATTTTGCAACCGTTTTCTTTCCCCGCGTGTAATTAGATTGGTCGATAGTGAAGTACTTACTACAGTTCATATTGTCGATGCCTTTGATGATTTTGAACACTTGAATTAAGTCGCCTCTTAATCTGCGCTGGGTTAAAGGAAATAGATTTAATTCTCTAAGACGCTCTTCGTATGGTTTGTGCTTTAGGCTAGGTATCATTTTGGTAACTCTACGTTGAACTCGTTCTAGCTTGTTTATATCTTTTTGGTAATAAGGGCACCAGGATTGAACGCAGTATTCCAGAAGAGGGCGGACTAAGGAATTGTAAAGGGTTAGGATAACTTCTTTGGATTTATGCTCAAATGAGAGAGAGAGAGAGAGAGAGAGAGAGAGAGAGAGAGAGAGAGAGAGAGAGAGAGAGAGAGAGAGAGAGAGAGAGAGTTAGACTTAGACTTACTGATCTAGGTACACAGACAGCCAGGTGAATAGACATGGAGAACTTGATAGATATGTATGTGGGAGAGATAGATGGGTACATTAAAATGTTTACATTTAATCCGTTCATTGCATCCTGTAAAACATTTTGCTTGATATTGAATAGGGTAATTTCTAATGCATTTGAACTAAGTATTGCCATATTAATATTAGTATTATTGTGTATGGTCACCCTCATTAAGGGAAGTAATATAAGGCGTCTGGGAATAGATAGATAGATAGATAGATTATTAATCCTTCTTTGGAATTATTTTTAAGTGGTTTCATGACAAAGAGTATGTAGAAAAAAAAAACACACACACACACACACACACACACACACCAACAACAACAACAACAAGTACGATGACAGAAATACAAATGTCAGAGCTGGAATCTGCTGACGTTACATATCATGGTGACAGTGTCATAAGCGAACAGTACTTGATGTAAGGAATTTTTTTCTTCAAACATTTCAATAAACCAATAATTTCATGAGCTTGTTATCCTAAGTTATGAGGTAATTTTTCATATTGGATAATGTAATGATTCGATATGTAGTTATTTATGTACCGGTACTGATTCTTTGATATGTAGTTATTTATGTACCGGTACTTATTCTTTGATATGTAATTATTTATGTACCGGTACTGATTCTTTGATATGTAGTTATTTATGTACCGGTACTGATTCTTTATGTAGTTATTTATGTACCGGTACTGATTCTTTGATATGTAGTTATTTATGTACCGGTACTGATTCTTTATGTAGTTATTTATGTACCGGTACTGATTCTTCGATATGTAGTTATTTATGTACCGGTACTGATTCTTTGATATGTAATTATTTATGTACCGGTACTGATTCTTTGATATGTAGTTATTTATGTACCGGTACTGATTCTTTATGTAGTTATTTATGTACCGGTACTGATTCTTCGATATGTAGTTATTTATGTACCGGTACTGATTCTTCGATATGTAGTTATTTATGTACCGGTAATGATTCTTTATGTAGTTATTTATGTACCGGTACTGATTCTTTGATATGTAGTTATTTATGTACCAGTACTGATTCTTTGATATGTAGTTATTTATGTACCGGTACTGATTCTTTGATATGTAGTTATTTATGTACCGGTACTGATTCTTTATGTAGTTATTTATGTACCGGTACTGATTCTTTGATATGTAGTTATTTATGTACCGGTACTGATTCTTTGATATGTAGTTATTTATGTACCGGTACTGATTCTTTGATATGTAGTTATTTATGTACCGGTACTGATTCTTTATGTAGTTATTTATGTACCGGTAATGATTCGATATGTAGTTATTTATGTACCGGTAATGATTCGATATGTAGTTATTTATGTACCGGTACTGATTCTTTATGTACCGGTAATGATTCGATATGTAGTTATTTATGTACCGGAACTGATTCGATATGCAGTTATTTATGTACCGGTAATGATTCGATATGTAGTTATTTATGTACCGGTACTGATTCGATATGCAGTTATTTATGTACCGGTAATGATTCGATATGTAGTTATTTATGTACCGGTACTGATTCGATATGTAGTTATTTATGTACCGGTAATGATTCTTTCCTAACTTTTCCTGGTAAATTTAAGACTATGTGTTTAAGGGGGCCCACCTCGTGTTATTTATTTTTTCTCTCTCCCTCTTTCTCTGGGTTGTATCCATTTGGCCCCATTCAGCCTACTGTTTTAAGACGTTTATCCCCATCCAGATATCGATTTTTCCTGGCGAGCTGTAGCAGGCCAGCATATTTATAAAAACAAATTTGACAGCAAGCTAAATTTTTATATTTTTCGATAGAAAACTGTCTCCGGCGATGCTGGATTTCTCCATACAATGCTGGCTCGCTATCGCTCGTCAGGATGGGGATAAACGTCTTAAAATAGTAGGCTGAATGGGGCCGAATGGATACAAGCCAGAGAAAGACAGAACAGGAGAGAAAAAAACAGGTCACCCCTCTTAACTTACCACATCTGCTTCACAAGTATTTCTCTAGTCATATTCCTACTGTTCCTTCTTATGCATCACCTGTTCCAACCCTCTCTATCCAAGCCTTCCTTGGTTTCCATTCATATAACTCGTCTCAGGTCTACCACTCAGTTTCTACCTTTATTTCCTTTTAGTGAACCCTTGCTTTCTCTAAATTACTCTGGCCTACCACTTTCTCTTCTACCCTAACTTCCTTTTAGCGAATTCATGCTTTCTCTAAATTACTCTGTTCTACCACTCATTACCCTCACCTCTTTTAGGGAACCCATGCTTTCTCTAAATTACTCTGTTTTAACACGCAGTTTCTACTCTTAAGCTGGTGTCACACAGCCATTTTTGAGCAATGTTTGCGGGCAATTATGGTCTGGAAGCTTAACAAATTTCACTTTATCAGAATTCAGCCACCTAACATAATCTACCTTCAGTCTAGTTAGCGATACCAGTGCAAAATTGTCCCGAAATAATACGAGACAAAACTTGCTCATGGAAAATTGACGGAAAAAGCGCTCGTGTGACAGCGGCTTTACTTCCTTTTAGTGAACCTATGCTTTCTCTAAATTACTCTGTTCTACCACTCATTACCCTTACCTCTTTTAGCGAACCCATGCATTCTCTAAATTACTCTGTTCTACCACTCATTACCCTTACCTCTTTTAGCGAACCCATGCATTCTCTAAATTACTCTGTTCTACCACGCAATTTCTACCCTTACCTCTTTTAGCGAACCCATGCATTCTCTAAATTACTCTGTTCTACCACTCATTACCCTTACCTCTTTTAGCGAACCTATGCTTTCTCTAAATTACTCTGTTCTACCACTCATTACCCTTACCTCTTTTAGCGAACCCATGCATTCTCTAAATTACTCTGTTCTACCACTCATTACCCTTACCTCTTTTAGCGAACCCATGCATACTCTAAATTACTCTGTTCTACCACTCATTACCCTTACCTCTTTTAGTGAACCTATGCTTTCTCTAAATTACTCTGTTCTACCACTCATTACCCTTACCTCTTTTAGCGAACCCATGCATTCTCAAAATGTCTTACAATAAACTGTGTTGGTGGTGTAATGGATTAGATGCTTGTGTTCTGGGTGTGGTGTCCCGAATTCGAATCCCGGGAGGATCATATGCTTTCGTGAGTTAATTCGAGTGCATTGGAGTTTGTAATGAAGGATTAATGTTAAGAATGGGGTGTTTCTTAAGGGAGCCCACCTCGCTTTTTTTCTCTTTCTCTCCTTCTTTCTTTGGCTTGTATCCATTCTGCCCCATTCACCCTACTGTTTTAAGACGTTTAGCCCCATCCAGGTGTCAATATTTTCCTGGCGAGCGGTAGCGAGCCAGCATATATATATTTTTGCTCTGACAGCAAGCTAAATTTGTACATTTTTCGATAGAAAAATTTCTCGCCGGCTCGCTTCCGCTCGCCAGGTAGAAATCGACACCTAGATGGGGATAAACGTCTTAAAACAGTTGGCTGAATGGGACCGAATGATTACAAGCCAGAGAAAGAGAGACAAGGAGAGAAAGAGATAAAAAGCAGGTGACCCCCCATAAAAACCTTACTGATGTGTGTACTAACCTTGATCTTTCTTACAGGCGTTGTACCAGACCCCCCCCCCCCCCCCCCCCCCCCCCCGGGGGCATCTTCATCTCCACACACACTACGCCCGACATCCAAAATCCATCTCCCGTTTTGTCTCTCCTTCTGTCGCCACGCCCAGGTATTTATTCTTTACCCAGTTAACCGAAATTGTCTTAAATTTATTTTATGTATAATTTTCTACTACATCCCGGTTCTATATATATATATATATATATACCGGGTATATACAGTATATATATATTTTTTTTTTATTTTTTTTTTATTTTTTCTATATTCTAACTACTCCCTCTCGGGCATAGGCTGATAGCCTTTACACTATACCGCTGAACACGGTGAGGCCCGTGAGGTCTTGTTCCAGTCTAGGGAGTGAGACATGCGAAGCACCCCGGCTCGAAGCAATCCCATCTCTGAAGCTGCCTCGCCTCTGCGCTTCACAGTCTCATCCCCCACACTCGGACCCTCACTCTCAGAACGCCACCTATTGAGCAATTAACTCACTAGGCATTGCCCCCCTGTAGCATATTTTTGATTATGGGAATATTCATACAATGCTATTTTAATCAGGGAACAATGAGGGTATTTTTTTGGCATTTCGGTGTGGTGTGGTAATGCACTGATACTAGGTACAGCACAAATTTCATCCCAATAATATCTAACCATTGATATATTGGGATTCGAACCCGGGTCCATTGGATTACCAGTCCAGTGGCAAGACCACTCCGCCACACCTCCCCTATATGTATATATATATATTTTAGAGATGGAACGAATATAAATTTTCACTATTTGCGAATGCGAATACGAATGCGAATATTTGTTGGTAAAATTCGCGAATTCGAATACGAATAGCGAATATTTCAATCTTTCTTGAAGGATGAAATGTTCATCCTTCAAGAACTGGTAATTCTTTTTATATCACCAACAAACGTTAATTAAATTACTGACATTAATTACCGGAAGCCAATGACGATGTGAATGTATAAAGCTGCGTGTCTCGTTACCACCACTGATTAGCCAATGACGATGTGAATGTATAAAGCTGCGTGTTTCGTTACCACCACTGATTAGCCAATGACGATGTGAATGTATAAAGCTGCGTGTTTCGTTACCACCACTGATTAGCCAATGACGATGTGAATGTATAAAGCTGCGTGTTTCGTTACCACCACTGATTAGCCAATGACGATGTGAATGTATAAAGCTGCGTGTTTCGTTACCACCACTGATTAGCCATTGACGATGTGAATGTATAAAGCTGCGTGTCTCGTTACCACCACTGATTAGCCATTGGGCTTTTGGCAGAAAATGCCAAAAATGATCAATGATATCCGAGACATGTTTACGTACAGTATTCTCATCGTCCAGCATATTTCTGTTTCATAATCATCAGCCAACTTAAAATAGCCCTATATAATATATAATTATCACTAGAACAATACACTATAATATCATGTAGGAAGTCTTCTGGAGAAATAGGGCAAATATATTAAACAATGCATGATAAACTAAAGCAAACAATTATGTATGCTAGAATAGCATTGACAAATCGCTAGATAGTCACCAGACACTAGAAACTTGTATGTCACTAGAAAACATATGTTGCAGTATCTAGAATAATCTTTAACAATGGAAACATCTCTACAATTCCTTAAAATAGGGAACATAACTTGAATATCGCTAGAATTCATCACATCTTGATGTCGCTAGATGGAAGTGATGGAAGTGATTCACTGGATCTAGCGGTAGCCGCTACATTAGCAACATGTACCAAGACCATTCCATCTGTTATAATGCACACGGTCAGATTTCGGAACTATTACAATTCTTTCAAAGTTCAGAGATCATCAGATTGGTTTGGAAGTCGATGTACACAATTTCAGTTCCATTAGTTTAAAACAATTCACATACTATGGTACTTAGAGGGTTTAATAAAGAAGCACTCCTTTCCCCGACATCGTACAAGCGAACGCAAGCTGTTTTTTTAAGAACGTCAACAAACGCTTCGTATATTTGGGTTCGGTGAACCTTATAGTTATATATTAGAAACTATTTATATTTTGCACACTCTTGACTTTAAAATTTAATATTTTACATTTTTGTATTATCTTCTATTGGTTTCGTGAACATATTCGCATGTTTGCAAATAGCTATGAATGGAAATGCGAATACGAATACGAATACGAATATTGAACAAACATGGCGAATATTCGCACATACGAATACGAAACAAATATTCGGTCCATCTCTAATATATATATACCGGTATATATATATATATATATATATATATATATATATATATATATATATATATATATATATATATATATATATTATATATATACACAGGTATATATATACAGTATATATATATATATATATATATATATATATATATATATATATATATATATATATATATATATATATATTTCTCCCTATATCTCTATCAAGCTTAAAACTATAAACAAAAATACAAATCATCCCCAAAAAATATCTTCTACATAATTTTATACATTTATACATGCCCCGGCCGAAGGCAAGTTCCTCCCAAATTACAGGCTTGCTAACGCTCGCCAGGATAAAAATCGACACCTTCGGTAAAAAAAAATCCTGGGCTAAACATGGGGAGAATGGGGTCCAGCAAATGTTCCCCTTACCAAAGCTGAAAGGTCAATGCAATACGATCGGCCTTGTTTACCATGTTTATTGGCCGTTTAGAAGGGGGGGGGGGGGGGGGGGGGGAGGGCGAGGGGTAGCCAATTTATTTGACCAGTTAGTGGAATTGCTGAGTAGGTGCGTTGGATTACAGTTTATGGATGGCATTACAGAACAGTGTACTAGGACGTTATTATTATTATTATTATTATTATTATTATTATTATTATTATTATTATTGTATTTATTTTTTGTTTACTAATCTAGCTGACAAATGTGTGTCCTTGTATGTTTGAAATTACAGATCAGTGGACAGGTATACTAAGGTTTGTTTCTACTTTGTTATATTTTCGAATGTTTAGTTAACCCGCAGAGTACCGGTGACATCCTTTTTTATAATATTCTGGCAATATTTTTCAGCTTAGGAAGGACCTCTGGCAATAATATGGCTTCAAACTATCTCAACCAACCCTTTAACTACCAGCACAGATCCTTCTTAAGCTGTATGATATCGTCTAAATATAGCTAGACTAAAATAATATAGCTAGAATAAAGTATAACACACGTCGCTGGTACTCAAAGGGTTAATAATATATATAACACACGTCGCTGGTACTCAAAGGGTTAATAATATATATAACACGTCGCTGGTACTCAAAGGGTTAATAATATAGCTAGAATAAAGTATAACACACGTCGCTGGTACTCAAAGGGTTAATAATATATATAACACACGTCGCTGGTACTCAAAGGGTTAATAATATAGCTAGACTAAAGTATAACACACGTCGCTGGTACTCAAAGGGTTAATAATATAGCTAGAATAAAGTATAACACACGTCGCTGGTACTCAAAGGGTTAATAATATAGCTAGACTAAAGTATAACACACGTCGCTGGTACTCAAAGGGTTAATAATATAGCTAGAATAAAGTATAACACACGTCGCTGGTACTCAAAGGGTAAATAATATAGCTAGACTAAAGTATAACACACGTCGCTGGTACTCAAAGGGTTAAAAATATATATAACACACGTCGCTGGTACTCAAAGGGTTAATAATATAGCTAGACTAAAGTATAACACACGTCGCTGGTACTCAAAGGGTAAATAATATAGCTAGACTAAAGTATAACACACGTCGCTGGTACTCAAAGGGTTAATAATATATATAACACACGTCGCTGGTACTCAAAGGGTTAATAATATAGCTAGACTAAAGTATAACACACGTCGCTGGTACTCAAAGGGTTAATACTATAGCTAGACTAAAGTATAACACACGTCGCTGGTACTCAAAGGGTTAATAATATAGCTAGACTAAAGTATAACACACGTCGCTGGTACTCAACGGTAACACACGTCGCTGGTACTCAAAGGGTTAACCCTTGTAGGCATAATGCTGCGTTTTGACAGCTTGTTCTGGCTATCATTAGACGATTTTATGCAGCTTAGGAAGGATCTGTGGGAATTAAAAGGGTAAGGACTATTTCAATCAACCCTCCGACTTCCATATGTCCTTCCTAATCTGAATAAAATCGTCTAATTATAACCAGAAACAGAAAGGGGTTAAATTATATATTTTTTTTCTTGGACTCATAATATATAGCATTGGAGAGAGAGAGAGAGAGTGAGTGAGAGAGAGAGAGAGTAGGAGGGAGAAAGATAGAAAGTAGAAAGGAGAGAGAGAGAGAGGGGGAGAGAGAGGAAGAGTGGGAGGGAGAGAGAGAGGAAGGGAAAAAGAGAGAGAGAAAGAGTAGAAGGGAGAAAGAGAGAAATATAGATAGAGAGTGAGAGAGAAGCGGGGGGGGGGGGGGGGAAGGTGGCCCCCTAAGTGGCACCCGTCAATCAACTTGGGATTTTTAGAGGAGCATAAAAGGCAGCCTCAATGAAGAAGAGGAAGAGGAGGAGAAAGTGGACTAACGTAAGAGACAGGTAAGGAGAGAGAGAGAGGCACACACACACACACACACAATGAGAAATAGAGAGAGAGAGAGAGAGAGAGAGAGAGAGAGAGAGAGAGAGAGAGAGAGAGAGAGAGAGGTACACATACACTCACACGCACACACAATGAAGAAGAGAAGGAGGAGAAATATGAATACAATAGGAGAAAGGGGAGGAGAGGTAAACACACACACACACACAATTGAGGTAGTCTTTACCGTTATAATTCACACAGATCTTTCTTAAACTGGATACAATCGTCTAATGCTAGCCAGAATAAACTATCAGAAGGCGTCACCATCGTCAAAGGGTTAACAATTAAGGCATTAAGGGGAGACGGGCATTTTTTTTTTTCTATTAATTCATTGATTCCATTATTTCTTAGTTTCCTCGCTAGACCTCTATCAAGCTTAGAAAAACACCCCCTAGACCTCCCCTTTAAGATAAATTTGTACATTTTTCGGTAGAAAAATGTCCCGGCCGAAGGCCGATTCCTCTTAAAATTTCAGGCTCGGTATCGCTCGCCAGGAAAAAATCGACACCCAAATGCCACGAAAGGTCTTACAATTGACAAAGAAATAGGGCAAAAGGTGTTAAAATCGCCACTAATGGGCCGAACGTTTCATAACCTCAAAACAAATGGGGCTTAACACGAAGGAGAAAGGTGACCAGAAAAAACAGACTCATCTCCCCTTAACGCACCATTGCATTTGAGAAGCCTCCATTGATGGAGTCCAAAATCTCCCAGGTTATGGAGATGGTTTGTATCCGTTTGGTTATTTAAGGTCATGCTTAAGGGGAGATAGGTCGTTTTTGTGGTCCCCCTTCTCCCTCATGTTTAGTCTCATTATATTTCAGGTTTTAAGAAGTTCGATACATTAGTTCGATACATTAGTTCGATACATTAGTTCGATACATTAGTTTGGCTCATTCCGTTGTCAATATTAGGATTTTTCGTGTCATTTAGGTGTCGATTTTTTTCTGGCGAGCGATAGCCAGCCTGTAATTTATGAGGAACCGGCTTTTGGCCGGGACATCATCATCATCATTCCTTTCTCTCCCGTCTTACCTCCCTCCACTACCAACTCACCCCTCCCTATCCTCCCTAACATCATCATTATCATCCCTCTTTCTCCCCTCCCACCTCCCTCCACTACCTAACTCACCCCTCCCTAACATCATCATCATCACTCCTCTCTCTCCTCCCACCTCCCTCCACTACCTAACTCACCCCTCATACCTCACTCCCTCCTCTTCCCCCTCTCAATCATCATCATCATCCCTGTCTCCCATCCCCTCCCACCTCCACTACCTGACGCGCCCCTTCTAAACTTTCACTTCCTCATTCTCTGCCAATCCCCCCCCCCCTCTCTCTCTCTCTCTCTCTCTCTCTCTCTCTCTCTCTCTCTCTCTCTCTCTCTCTCTCTCTCTCTCTCTCTCTCTCTGACTAATGCCTCTCCTGTTAATTACTGTGGGAATCTTGTGGCAGGTAAACCAAAGAGGAAGCACCTGGGCCACAGTCAGGGGAGGGAGAGGGGGAGAAGGAGAGAGGAAGGGGACGAGGGGGTTGTGTGTTTGTTTATTTGTGTGTTTTGTTTGTATTTGTTTCTGTGTGTCTGTTTGTGTGTTGGGGTACAGCTGGAATCACACGAGCAATGATAGCAGTGAATATGTACCAAAGTCTTGTGTCCGCTATGAGCTTATTTTAATCCTGTCCCCCACACATCCCACTGCCTGAACACAACCCTCTGCAGACCCTCAAACTATTACAATACGTAGTACCCGTCTTGCATCACAATCCCACCCCTACTTTGTGCAACTCTTCAACCCAAGAGTGAAAAGATACTCCCAGTCTTTCTTCTATTCGACAGCTGAGCTCTGGAACTCTCCCTGAATCCATCTTTCCCTCATCCTATGACTTAAATTGCTTCAAACTCCGTGTGCCCAGGCATTTTGGTTCGGACATTCCTTGATTTTGGCCCTGTCACGCTTTCAACTCTGGGGGAGGACCTTGTTACAGGCAGTTTTGCCTTTTATCTCCCTCATCCACATAGAAAACACAAATATATAGGCCCTATATATGAATTTCCCAGTAGCAGTTTTCTCATTTTGCTTGGGGCCTTGTCTCTTCATCTAAATTTCGTGCCAACCCAAGGTCGGAGGAGGTGGTGGGTGGGGAGAGAGCCTTCTTCTTTGCTATCTTTACTTTCTGATTTGTAGCAAATTCCATATTGGAATTAAGTCCGGACTGCTTACTAGGGACCGCAATGTCTGTACAGAGCCGTAAATTGGTGCTTCACATGTCTCACTCCCTAGTCTGGACCAAAACCTCACGTGTTGAGCGGTAAAATGTACAGGCTCTCAGCCTATGTACAGTATATATGTAACCGTATATATATATATATGTATATGTATAGTATATATGTACAGTATATATGTAACCGTATGTAAATATATATATATATATATATATATATATATATATATATATATATGTATAGTATATACTGTATTATACAGTTTAATCTCGTGCAGTACGTATCTTACTACTATGGTGTATAGGGTAGACCTTGTGTAGAGAGTATATTTATTTTATATATTTTGAAATGGAATATGTTGCTTGCGTGGGTGACTATAAGGGTGGCAGTAGAACAATGCTTGGTGTGTTGTCAGAATATTTGAGTCACCCTCATACGAAGGAATGTTAGCATCACATATGAAGTACGTGGCTGTGTGGACGGAGGTGACGTATTGAAAGACACTTGTTTGCTCTTTTAAGGGAGCCCACCTCGCTTCTTTTCTCTTTCTCTCCCTCTCTGTTTTACCTGTATCCATTCAGCCTACTGTTTTAAGACGTTTACCCCCATCCAGTTGTAAATATTTTCCTGGCGATCGGTAGCGAGCCAGCATATATATACTGTATTATTGTTTTGACAGCAAGCTAAGTTTGTACATTTTTTCGATATAAAAATGTCTCCGGCGAAGCCGGATTTCTCCATACAATGCTGGCTCGCTATCGCTCGCCAGGAAAAAATAGACATTTGGATGGGGATAAACGACTTATAAACAGTTGGCTGAATGGGGCCGAATGGATACAAGCCAGAGAAAGAGAGAAAAGGAGAGAAAGAGAAAAAAAACAGGTGACCCACCCCCCTAACATAAACTGGTGTGTACTCTTTAATCTCTCTCTCTCTCTCTCTCACACATACACACATGTGAGGACAGTTTTCTCCAGTTCCGTTCATGTACATTTTTCAATCATTATTTGTCTTAGTGAATAATATAAATACATACTGTATGAACACAACTATATATAGCACTGTACGTTTTTGTAATACATTCCAATCTATATGAAGATTTGGTGAAAATTAAAGTGTGTTTATGAATCTGAGTATGTGTGTTTGTGTGTTACTGGGTTTTGTATGTGTGTGTGTGTGTGTGTGTGTGTGTTTTATGTGTTCGTGTAATCGAAATTCATATGTAATTCCGTATTAATTTTATATAACACTGTCTGGTCCGACGTCTAGGGGTTCATCATGGTATTATGTTTAAGGGGGCCAACCTCGTTTTTTTTGTTCTCTCCCTCTCTCTTTGGCTTGTATCCATTCGGCCCCATTCAGCCTACTGTCTTAAGACGTTTAACCCCCATCCAGGTGTCAATAATTTCCTGGCGAGCGGGAGCCAGCTAGCATATATATATTTTTGTTTTACAGCAAGCTAATTTTGTTCATTTTTCGATAGAAAAATGTCTCTGGCGAAGCCGGATTTCTCCATACTATGCTGGCTCGATATCGCTCGCCAGGAAGAAATCGACACCTGAATGGGGATAAACGTCTTAAAACAGTTGACTGAATGGGGCCCAATGGATACAAGCCAGAGAAAGAGAGAAAAGGAGAGAAAGAGAAACAAAAGCAGGTGACCCCCCTTAAGTATCATTCATCACATTCAACCACCACCACATCACAACCACCCACTGCACCAACAACTCTCCACCAGAACCAACCACTCTACCAAAAACCACCATTATAATCACTCACTCGCTAAGCCATCTATAATTAAGGGGAGACTGACCGTTTGTTTGGTCTATTAATTAATTTATTCATATATTTTGTTTTAGTTTCCTCCCTAGACCTCCATCAATCTTAGAAAAACACCCCCTAGTCAAGATATATTTGTAAAAAAAATTGTAGAAAAATTTCCCGGCCAAAGGCCAGTTCCTCTTAAAATCGCAGGCTCCCTATCGCTCGCCAGAAAAAAAAGACACCTAAATGGCACGAAAGGTCTTAAAATTGACAACAAAATGGGGCGAAAGGTGTTAAAATCGCCAAACTAATGGGCAGAACGTCTTATAATCACAAAACTAGTGGGGCTAAACATTAGGGAGAAGGGGGTCCAGAAAAACGGTCTGCCTCCCTTTAAGTAACACCCCGTTCTTAACATTAATCATCAATTACAAACCCCAATGCACTTGAATAAACTACAAACCCCAATGCACTTGAATAAACTAATGAAAGCATATGGTCCTCCCGGGATTCTCTACCACAATCGACCATTATAACTACTCTATAACTAAACCATCTATAATAACAACTCTCTTTCACAACCGACCACCCTACCACAAGCAACCACAACTAACCACAACAACCCTTATCCACCACAACCACAAACTTAACCACCACAATCAACACCAACCATAGCAATTACAACCAACAACAACCACAACCCATCACAATCAACAACAACCACAACCCATCACAATCAACCACAACAATCAACAACTACAACCAACGACAATGACCATTATTCACCACAACAAATAGAATCAACCACAACCTACCACATCAACCACAATCACCATCACAACCAAAGACAACGACCATCATTCACAACAAGTACAACCAACGACAACTGCGACCATCACAACCCACCACAACCACAGCCAACGATAAATGGACCATCATTTACCCCTACAACCACAACAAATATAATCAACAACAACCACAACCTACCACAACCCCCCACGTAATCCCCCTGCTAAACCCTATCCAAATTTAGTATCAGCCGTCATTAAATTGGAAGAGCGTAAAATATATTCCTCAGTGTCGCTAATTGCCGGAGGTAAAACTGTTGAGGGGCGCAGGTGAGGCTGACACATTGGGGGGAGGGGGGGGGGGATGGTCTTTACTGGGGGGTGGTATACTAGGGGAAGGGGGAGGGGTATGCTATGGGGGAGGGAGGGGGAGGTCGTAGTAGGAGAAAAGTGGATTTTTTTTTTTTTCAAGTGGGGGACATCGGTACTGGAGATATGTGTGCGGGGAGGGAGGGGGTGGGGGTGATGGGTAAGGAGAGGGATGGATAGTGGGGTGATAGCAGGGGGGTGGGAGATGAGGGTGGATGATTCATGGACTGAGTAGAAAGGAATACAAAGGAAATCAAGCAACAACAGGTCCAGCGACCCCTCAAGGCTGCTTGCTCTTCAAAACACTGATGGTCAAGTGTCCAAACAGTAGTTTACTGTGGGTAAGGGACAAATGGAAAGGGAAGACTGCCCTGGGACAAATATCCGTGGCAGGATTTGGAGATGTTAGTAAGGGACAGTTGTTAATAATATAATAGAGGGGGAAAAATACACTTTATTCATTTAAAAATGCAGTCAGTCGTAGATTTAAGGCAAAGTCTAGGCGAAGCTTAAAAGAATCAACGGTGCTGCAGTCTATGACATCTCGGGAAGCCCATTCCACAAGTTGACAAAACGATTGAAGTAGAATTTCTCAGTCTCGTATGAGTTAAAAGATTTACCAATAAGTTTGCAACCGTTCCCCCGCCTGTAAATTGATTGGTCGATAGTTAAATATTTATTGCAATTCATATTGTCAATGCCTTTGATGATTTTGAACACTTGAATTAAGTCGCCTCTTAATCTGTGCTGGTTTAAGGGAAATACATTTAATCATCCAAGACGCTCCTCGTATGGTTAGTTCTTTAGGCAAGGTATCATTTTGGTAACTCTACGTTGAACTCGTTCTAGCTTGTCTATATCTTTTTGGTAATAAGGGCACCAGGATTGAACACAATATTCCAGAAGAGGGCGGACTAAGGAATTGTAAAGAGTTAGGATTACATCTTTGGATTTATGCTCAAATGACCTGCCTATAAAGCCAATTATGTTGTTTACCTTCTTAACAACTTCTGAACATTGTTAACTCGGTTTTAGGTTACTCGATATTGTTACTCCCAGATCAGTTTATCTGTCTTCACTCTAGCTGGGTGCCATTCATTGAATATTTTGCTTTCTCATTTCGGCTTCCGATATGGAGTACTTTACACACTGAAACATATTTACCAAATTTGAGAGAGAGAGAGAGAGAGAGAGAGGGAGAGGGAGAGGGAGAGGGAGAGAGTTAGGATTGAGAAAATACGTTTACCTGGTCTGGGGTACACATTAACTTTGCATGGGGGAAGCTTTACTTTGGGTAAACAGAATCTGACATTTTATGGTCCCATCTTGTTTTGTTGTGTTCTTTATTGACCGGGTAGTTGTTTGGTGTAGTTGTTTGGTGTAGTTGTTTGGTGTAGTTGTTTGGTGTAGTTGTTTGGTGTAGTTGTTTGGTGTAGTTGTTTGGTGTAGTGTTTGGTGTAGTTGTTTGGTGTAGTTGTTTGGTGTAGTGTTTGGTGTAGTTGTTTGGTGTAGTTGTTTGGTGTAGTTGTTTGGTGTAGTGTTTGGTGTAGTTTGGTGTAGTTGTTTGGTGTAGTTGTTTGGTGTAGTTGTTTGGTGTAGTGTTTGGTGTAGTTTGGTGTAGTTGTTTGGTGTAGTTGTTTGGTGTAGTTGTTTGGTGTAGTGTTTGGGTTCATGAATATCTGTACGAGTAAATAGGATAATTTAACCCTTACAGTACCGGCGACGTCCTCTTGTTTTTATTCCAGCTGCATTTAGACTATTTTATGAAGCCTTGGAAGGATATATGGTAGCTAAAACGATTAATTGAGACATTCTGTAGTCTTTTATTAATTGAGACATTCTGTAGTCTTTTATTAATTGAGACATTCTGTAGTCTTTTATTAATTGAGACATTCTGTAGTCTTTTATTAATTGAGACATTCTGTAGTCTTTTATTAATTGAGACATTCTGTAGTCTTTTATTAATTGAGACATTCTGTAGTCTTTTAACGGGTAGATATCCTGTTCAAGCGTCATAAAACCGTCTAATATTTGCTGGTATATAATGAAAAGGATGTCACTGGTACTGATGTGGATATATATATATATATATATATATATATATATATATATATATATATATATATATATATATATAAAGCCTATTTGGTATATATAATACTATGTTTGATATCATCATCGATATCCTTCTCTAAATATCATTATTGTAACCATTTTCAACGTTTTTTTTTTCTCGCCACCCTCATCATCATCATCATTGTCACCAACACTCCTATTCACCCCTTCAGTAAAAGGACACCCTTTCCACTGTGTTATATTCGTGTCATATTCTTGGGTTTATATCTACCTACAGTACGTCAATTACTACAGTACGTCAATTACTACAGTACGTCAATTACTACAGTACGTCAATTACTACAGTACGTCAATTACTACAGTACGTCAATTACTACAGTACGTCAATTACTTTCAGTCAAAGATAATATATTTGCTTGTATTCTGGCGAACACTATACGATATTACTTCGCTTAGGAAGGGTTGGTTGTAATCAAAGGTTAAATGAAATCAAATAATAAATACTAATGGGGCGAAACATGAGGGAGAAGGGGGTCCAGAACTCCCCCACCCCCCTTAAATAGAAGGTTAACCCATCACTATTTTCATCATTTTAGTTTGTATGTTCGCCAAAATATATATTGTTTTTATGTTCGCCAAAATATATATTGTGATTTTGGCGTTTCCTAGAATACTCGTCAACTATTTTATAACGCCTTTTTATAAATGCACGTGTCCCCGCTGACATTTGATCTCCTGCTGAAGACTTGCTTATATGTTATATTATTATCCTACCTTGGGGCAGATTGATTCTGTACCAGCGACGTTGCTTTAGTATATTCTAGCTAAATTTAGACGTTTTTTGAGAGTTTAAGAAGGATCGGTGGTAGTAAAAATGGTTATGTGAGATAGTTGGATGCCTTTTAGTTGCTGGAGGCCCTTTTTAAACTGGATACAATAGTCTAATAGATGCCAGAGTATAATTAAAGGGATAGTACCGGTCATGAAGGGGTAACTAGGTAGATAGTTATATATTGTAGATAAGACTGATTGGCTGATAGAAATATAGAGATAGATAGGTATATAGATAAGTAAAGAAGTGCGTACAGTAGTCATATATTGATAAAAAGATAGATACATTGGGTAATGATACATTATGCATTAATATCTATTTTATGTATTACGTCAAAACAAGTCGGTCTAATAATTATTAATTCTACGTAATATACAGTATATATATATATATATATATATATATATATATATATATATATATATATGTATGTATGTATAGAACCACTGTGCTGCGACTGGGTAAAAATAGTCTTCATATATTTATGTATTTATTTATGTGTTAAGGGGAGATAGGCCTATCTACTTGAGGGATTTTTTTCTGGGCTCCTGTCTCCCTCATGTTTAGCCCCATTGTTTTCAAATTTTAAGACGTTTGCCCCCATTATTTTGACTATTTTAAGAACTTTCAACCCATTTCTGTCAATTTTAAGACCTTTCGTGCCATTTAGGTGTCGATTTTATCCTAGCGAGCGATAGCGAGCCTGTAATTTAAGAGGAACCGGCTTTCAGCCGGGAAATTTTTCTACCAAAAAATGTACAAATTTATCTTGAAAGGGGCTCAAGGGGGTGTAATCTTAAGCTTGAAGGATATCTAGGGACCAAACTAAAAACATCCCCTTAAGCTGGTGAGAAGTATGCTGGTTCGCCTCTCAATTACTCAGTTTTTTAGGGAAATTATTTTATAATTATGAACACTTGGCAATAGTATGATGTAGAGCCATAGTAGTAGTTTCTTATTGTTCCATTAGTTATCGAGGAATGAGCTGCTAAGGGATTGAATTTTCGCCGAGTTTATAAAAATCGAGTGTAGGTTCGAAAGTAAAATGAAAAATGCAAACATTAATATTTAATATGAAGCACTGGCGTCCCACAGCGTTCACAAATGTGCTATTAAATATTGGTTTTGTTTCTTTATATATTTATATCAACCCGCCAAATTTATAGTGCTTTATATTGTTTATGTTTTTATTGTATTTTGTTATTTTGTTATTGTTTGTTAGCTTGAAAGGGCCTGGGAAAGTGTTTTTATTATTCTAGGGGCAAACTAAAAATACATGGCTCGGAAGTGGCAAAGGCAATCAACACCCTCAACAATAATTGAAATATATTTGATTTCATTGAAATATTATATTTAGCCGGAGATATTTACAATGGGTAGTGGTTTACAATGGGTAGTGGTTTACAATGGGTAGTGGTTTACAATGGGTAGTGGTTTACAATGGGTAGTGGTTTACAATGGGTAGTGGTTTACAATGGGTAGTGGTTACAATGGGTAGTGGTTTACAATGGGTAGTGGTTTACAATGGGTAGTGGTTTACAATGGGTAGTGGTTTACAATGGGTAGTGGTTTACAATGGGTAGTGGTTACAATGGGTAGTGGTTTACAATGGGTAGTGGTTTACAATGGGTAGTGGTTTACAATGGGTAGTGGTTTACAATGGGTAGTGGTTTACAATGGGTAGTGGTTTACAATGGGTAGTGGTTTACAATGGGTAGTGGTTTACAATGGGTAGTGGTTTACAATGGGTAGTGGTTTACAATGGGTAGTGGTTTACAATGGGTAGTGGTTTACAATGGGTAGTGGTTTACAATGGGTAGTGGTTTACAATGGGTAGTGGTGTACACATATTATAAATGAAGTATGGCTGAGCCTTATGAGAAAAACTCTCTTTAACCCCTTATGTACCGGCAACGTAATTTTAATTTGAATTCAGCTACCTTTAGACGATTTTATGAGGCTTAGGAAGGATATGTGGTAGGTAATAGGATTCATTGAGATAGTGTGTAGCCTATTGATCGGTAGACGTCCTTCCTATGCTCAATAAAATCGTCTAATAGTTGCCAGAATATAATGAAAACACATCAACGGTACAGAAGAGGTTAAGGCTCCTTATTTATAATTTCAATACTGTTAACTAACAATGACTAGATTATATATATATATATATATATATATATATATATATATATATATATATATATATATATATATATATATATACTGTATATATATATCAGGATCTTCAAATTAGACACCGTGAATTAATTACCCTAAACTACACCTCCCACTGCATAATTAGAGATACAAAATACTGTTGAACTGAAAAGAAAGAAAGATAAATAAACAGCTAATATATTACACATGGGACTACACAATGACTATTATATCAATATTACACATGGGACTACACAATGACTATTATATCAATATTACACAATGACTATTATATCAATATTACACATGGGACTACACAATGACTATTATATCAATATTACACATGGGACTACACAATGACTATTATATCAATATTACACAATGACTATTATATCAATATTACACATGGGACTACACAATGACTATTATATCAATATTACACATGGGACTACACAATGACTATTATATCAATATTACACAATGACTATTATATCAATATTACACATGGGACTACACAATGACTATTATATCAATATTACACATGGGACTACACAATGACTATTATTTACACAATGACTATTATATCAATATTACACATGGGACTACACAATGACTATTATATCAATATTACACATGGGACTACACAATGACTATTATATCAATATTACACAATGACTATTATATCAATATTACACATGGGACTACACAATGACTATTATATCAATATTACACATGGGACTACACAATGACTATTATATCAATTCCTTGATAATAAGTAAGATTTATGGGAGCCCACCTCGCTTTTTATATCTTTCTCTCCCTCTTTCTTTGGCTTGTATCTATTTTATTTTTTTCCCTATATTCCAACTACTCCCTCTCGGGCATAGGGTGATAGCCTTTACACTCTACCGCTGAACACAGTGAGGCCCGTGAGGTCTTGCTCCAGTCTAGGGAGTGAGATATGCGAACCTTCACGGCTCGAAGCAACTACATCTCTTAAGCCGCCTCGCCTCTGTGCTTCACAGTCTCATCCCCCACACTCGGACCCTCACTCTCAGAACGCCATCTATTGAGCAATTAACTCACTAGGCATTGCCCCCCTGTAGCATGTTTTTTGAATATGGGAATATTCATACAGTGCTATTTTAATCAGGGAACAATGAGGGTATTTTTTTGGCATTTCGGTGTGCTGTGGTAATGCACTGATACAGCACAAATTCCATCCCAATAATATCTTCCCATTGACATATTGGGATTCGAACCCGGGTCCATTGGATTACCACTCCAGTGGCAAAATCACTCCGCCACAACTCCCTCGGGCCCATTCAGCCTACTGTTTTAAGACGTTTACTCCCATCCAGGGGTCAATATTTTCCTGGCGAGCGGTAGCGAGCCAGCATATATATATACAGTATCTATGTTTTGACAGCAAGCTAAATTTGTACATTTTTCGATAGAAAAAATGTCTCCTGCGAAACCGGATTTCTCCATACAATGCTGGCTAGCTATCGCTCGCCAGGAAGAAATCGACACCTGGATGGGGATAAGCATCTTAAAACAGTTGGCTGAATGGGGCCGAATGGATACAAGCCAGGGAAAGAGAGAAAAGGTGAGAAAGATAACAAAAAAGCCGGTGACCCCCCCCTTAAGGGACATATTAAAACTAGATATTGAGGGTTTATCTTGAATTTCGTGGGGTCAAATATATTATTATAATTAACCCTTTCACTTCCGAGGATGGCTGTTGTATTGTTTCAGCTATGTTTAGACGATTTTATGCAGCTTAGGAAGGGTCTGGGTTAGGTAAGTGAGTTAGTTGAGATAGTCTGCAGCCTCGTAATTGACACCACTTGCGAGTTTCACCCTATAAGGAAGTGAGAACCATGAACATCACTATTACAACTAATTGCAATAATAATGTGGGTTTCTGATGAATAAAAACTATGTTGAATTTGACTTTGCGTATTTATAAATGAGCTAAACCCGTATTTTAGCTGTTAATTCTGCTAAACATCGATGTCTACAGCTCCAACTTCCTTATAGAACGAAACTTGCAAGCGGTCAATTGCTACACATCCGTCCTAAAGGCAATATAATTGTCTAGTAATTGCCAGAATATAATGAAAAGAACACCACCGTTACTGAAAGGGTTAAACAAAGCCCCCCAGACGCCGGGTTAGACAGTGTTAACCTGTTAAGGGGAGATGGGCCGTTTTTCTTGTTCCCCTTCTTTTTTATGTTTAGCCCCATATGTTTTCAGGTGTTAAGACGTTCGGCCCATTAGTTTGGGGATTTTAAGACCTTTCGTCTCATTTATTTGTCAATATCAAGACTTTTCGTATCATTTAGGTGTCATTTCTTCCTGGTGAGCGATAGCGTGCCTGTAATTTAAGAGGAACCGGCCTTTGGCCAGGAAATTTTTCTACCGAAAAATTTACAAATTTATCTTGAAGGAGAGTCTTGGGCGGGTGTTTTTTATAAGCTTGATGGAGGTCTAGGGAGGAAACTAACAACAAATAGTAAAAAGACACAAGTGTAACGGGTGACATCCGTTACATTATAGTGTAACGGGTGACATCCGTTACATTATAGTGTAACGGGTGACATCCGTTACATTATAGTGTAACGGGTGACATCCGTTACATTATAGTGTAACGGGTGACATCCGTTACATTATAGTGTAACGGGTGACATCCGTTACATTATAGTGTAACGGGTGACATCCGTTACATTATAGTGTAACGGGTGACATCCGTTACACTATAGTCTGGAAACTATTACACGATGCCATTCAGCTCAGGAAGAAAGTCCACCAATTATAAGACTACAGACTATCTCAATTATAAGACCACAGACTATCTCAATTATAAGACTACAGACTATCTCAATTATAAGACTACAGACTATCTCAATTATAAGACTACAGACTATCTCAATTATAAGACCACAGACTATCTCAATTATAAGACTACAGACTATCTCAATTATAAGACTACAGACTATCTCAATTATAAGACTACAGACTATCTCAATTATAAGACCACAGACTATCTCAATTATAAGACTACAGACTATCTCAATTATAAGACTACAGACTATCTCAATTATAAGACTACAGACTATCTCAATTATAAGACCACAGACTATCTCAATTATAAGACTACACACTATCTCAATTATAAGACTACACACTATCTCAATTATAAGACTACACACTATCTCAATTATAAGACTACAGACTATCTCAATTAATCTTGTAAATGTAGCTGAAATCCAATTCAAAGTACGTTGCCGGTACTGTAAGGGTTAAAGTGATGCCAAACATAGATACGCCTTGCACCATTCCCGGCAAAACAATAAACCTACAAGAATTCCGAGATCGCTGGTATATATCGCTGAAAATTGTGTTTAAGAATGGTTGGTGAGGGCGGTGAATACACAATGAGGGAAGGGAGGGTCGGTGGGCGGGCGCTCTTATTGTATTATTATTATTATTATTATTATTATTATTTATTTATTATTATTATTATTTATTTTATTTTTACTGTTAGTTAATATTATTATTATTATTATTATTTATTTTATTATTATTGTTATTATTATTATTATTATTATTATTATTTATTTTATTATTATTGTTATTATTATTATTATTATTATTATTATTATTATTGTTATTATTATTATTATTATTTATTTTATTATTATTGTTATTATTATTATTATTATTGTTTATTTTATTATTATTATTGTTATTATTGTTATGGTTATTATTCTTTTTGTAGTACTTATACTTAAATTCACTGCTCTACTTGGGTATGAATAATTCGACAGTTGTTTTAGTGTTCACATATTTATTTAACAAACTCCCATGGTAACCGTAATCCGCATAGCAATTGATTCTCTGTTCGGGTCAAGATGAGTTCAAACTATTAGTTGACTACCTACGACGGTCCAGTATAGGTTGCACGTCGGAATTGTTACACTCCCATCACTACCTATCTGGACAATCGCTATTCAGAGTTTTGACTCACTTCTACTTCGAGCCAAAGGCACATCACTATATTCACAATGGTTGACAAAACTATACTATAACTATAGGTAACGCCAACGAACTTGACAATAATCTTGATCCCTGACCTCTCTGTAACTCAAAAGGGCCTAGAGCAAACTGGCTGTAAATATCCACACCTATTTCCTGGTGGACTCTTCCCAAATGATAGAAACGTCAGTCCGATTGCTTTCATTCATTTCGAGTTATAAGAAGTTAAGGAGTTAAGATTATTGTCAAGTTCGCTGGCGCTACCTATACCTCTCTGACGATCTTTGTTTATCCCGCTGTCTGTTTCTATGTGTATTATAGCCACCTAGGCCAAACAGTCTAGGGTGGGGGACTTGGATGGTATGAGAGTAACTCGACCCGGGGAGTAACATAGGCTGGGTCCCGTCGGCCTTTGAGAACAAGCAGGGCTGCCAGTCATTGCTTATACACATGCCAAAGAGCAAAGAATTTTCAGATATTAAGACGTTCACCCTATTAGTTTGCACATTTTAAGAACTTTTGCCCGATTTGTTTGTCAATATTTAGACCTTTCGTGCTATATTCGTGTCATATTCTTTCCTGGCGAACGATAGTGAGCCTGTAAATTTGAAGACCCAACTAGAATGGGGAGCTATATAGACCCTTTTGCTTGGTTCACTGTGTAGGCATTAGTAGCTCAGCTGTACCCTGTTCCAATTAAGTACGCCAGAAATCCTGAATCCTAACCTCAATTATTTAATAAGGGCTAAAACAAATTGGCTGTACATTTCCACACCTATTCCCTGGCTGACCCTTCCCAAATGGTAGACATATTATCTTAGCTTGATTACTCTAGTCGTTTGTGAGTTATAGAGGTTAATGTTCAAGAGTTTGGCCTACTTCTTTGGAACAGAGTATTGCACCGCTATGCATAGTTAGTAGAAGAAATAAAGGGTTATCAAATAATCAAAGGTACATCAATATACCTAACTTTGATATATTTCAGTACACACACACACACACACACACACACACACACACACACACACACACACACACACACACACACACACACATATTACCACAAGCACCCAGACTTGGCAACAACGGTTCAAACCCCCCTAAGGGCAATTTTCGTCTATCCTGATGGAGTAGAGTTGTAGCGGAGGCTGTCCTTAGCGTAGCTGCTCAATTATCAACTTGCCTTAGCTTAAGGGGGTAGTGGTTGTTTTTTGGTCTATATATATATTTATTAATTTATTTTTTGAGTTTCCTCGCTAGACCTCCATCAAGCTTAGAAAAACACCCCCTAGACCCCCTTTCTAGATAAATTTGTAAATTTTTCGGTGGAAAAATTTACCGGCCGAAGGCCGGTTCCTTCTAAAATTAGAGTTTTGCTTTCGCTCGCCAGGAAAAAAATCGACACCTAAAGGGCACGAAAGGTCTTAATATTGACCCCCAAAAAAATAAGGCTAAAGGTCTCAAAATCGCTAAACTAACGGAACGACCGTCTGAAAACCTCAACACTAATATGCTAAACATGAGGGAGAAGGGGGTCCATGAAAAGCGAGTACCGTACTACCCCATTCAGTGTTGTTCCCCATCTCTAATAGCCAGTACACTATGAACATGTACGGAGATATAAAGCACCGTATCTGTTGCCCAAAGTCGCATGGGATTTTATATATAACGGTAGATTGCAGATTGTACTGTTGCTAGGTCATTGCACGTTAACAATATACCATATATTTATTATATATTTTACTTACATATGCACACATACACAAGATGGGTCACACACAGAGAGAGAGAGAGAGAGAGAGAGAGAGAGAGAGAGAGAGAGAGAGAGAGAGAGATGAAAGCGAAACAGGAAATAAAGAGAAAATATGTTATATCCGTTTTGTGATATAGTTGTTGATATTTTGTGCAGTTCAGATGGGTAGATAAAGCGGCGAGTAGATGGGGTGATGGTAGATGGGGTGATGGTAGATGGGGTGATGGTAGATGGGGTGATGGTAGATGGGGTGATGGTAGAGGGGGTGATGGTAGAGGGGGTGATGGTAGATGGGGTGATAGTAGATGGGGTGATGGTAGATGGGGTGATGTTATATATGGGGTGATGGTAGATGGGGTGATGGTAGATGGGGTGATGGTAGATGGAGTGATGGTAGATGGGGTGATGGTAGATGGAGTGATGGTAGATGGTGTGATGGTAGATGGGGTGATGGTATATGGGGTGATAATAGATGGGGTAATGGTAGATTGGGTAATGGTAGATGGGGTGATAGTAGATGGGGTGATGGTAGATGGGGTGATGGTAGATGGGGTGATGGTAGATGGGGTGATGGTTTATGGGGTGATGGTATATGGAGTGATGGTAGATGGAGTGATGGTAGATGGAGTGATGGTAGATGGGGTGATGGTAGATGGGGTGATAATATATGGGGTGATGGTAGATGGGATGATAGTAGATGGGGTGATGGTAGATGGGGTGATGGTAGATGGTGTGATGGTAGATGGAGTGATGGTAGAGGGGGTGATAATAGATGGGGTAATGGTAGATGGGGTGATGGTAGATGGGGTGTGGTATATGGGGTGATGGTAGAGGGGGTGATGGTAGATGGGGTAATGGTAGATGGGGTAATGGTAGATGGGGTGATGGTAGATTGGGTGATAGTAGATGGGGTGATGGTAGATGGGGTGATGGTAGATGGGGTGATGGTAGATGGGGTGATAATAGATGGGGTATTGGTAAATGGGGTGATGGTAGATGGTAGCGAAAAGTGAAGGTAAGGGGAGACGGTCGTTTTTCGGGTCCCCTTTCTCCTTCGTGTTTATTTCCATTATTTTTTAGATTTTTAAACGTTCTTCCCATTTGTTTGGCGATTTTAGGACCTTTCGTCCCATTTTGTTATAAATTTTAAGACCTATCGTGCCATTTAGGTGTCGATTTTTTCCTGGCGAGCGATAGCGAGCCTGTAATTGTAAGAAGAACCGGCCTTTGGCCGGGAAATTGTTCTACCTTAAAATTTACAAATTTATCTTGAGGGGGGTCTAGGGGATGTTTTTCTAAGTTTGAGGGATGTCTAGCGAGGAAACTAAGAATTTATGAATGAATGAATTTATAGGCCAAAAAAGCAGTCAGTGTCCCTGTAACATACAGCTTGTGGACTGAGAAAAATAGACAGATGGGTGGACAGTATATACAGAATAGACAGATGGTTGGACATTACAAATAGACAGATGGTTGGACATTAAAAATAGACAGATGGTTGGACAGTATATTGAATAGGTTGGCAAGTTTAGGATAGACAGCTGATTGGACAGTAAAAATAGACAGATGGTTGGGTATTGAAAAATAGGTATATGGTTGGGCAATATTGACAGCTGGTTGGAGACTGAAGAATGTAGAGCTGGTTGGACAGTGAAATAATAGGCAGACGGTTAGAGAATAGGCAGGTGGTTGGCCAATGAAGAATAGACAGATGGTTTGAGAATAGACAGACGGTTGGACAGCGATGATTAGACAGCTGGTTGCGCAGTGAAGAATAGACATACGATTAGAGAATATACAGATGGTTTGAGAATAAACAGGTGGTTGGACAGTGAAGAACAGACAGATGGTTAGAGAATAGACAGGTGGTTGGACAATGAAGAATATACAGGTGGTTATTGAATAGACAGGTGGTTGGACAGTGAGGAATAGGCAGGTGGTTGGGCAGTGAAGAACAGACAGATATTTTGAGAATAGACAGGTGATTAGAAAATAGACAGATGGTTAGATAATATACAGGTGGTTGGACAGTGAAGAATAGACAGGTGGTTAGAATCTAGACAGGTGGATGGCCAGTAAAGAATAGACAGATGGTTAGATAATAGACAGGTGGTTAGACAGGTGGTTGGACAATGAAGAATATACAGGTGGTTATTGAATAGACAGGTGGTTGGACAGTGAGGAATAGGCAGGTGGTTGGGCAGTGAAGAACAGACAGATATTTTGAGAATAGACAGGTGATTAGAAAATAGACAGATGGTTAGATAATATACAGGTGGTTGGACAGTGAAGAATAGACAGGTGGTTAGAATCTAGACAGGTGGATGGCCAGTAAAGAATAGACAGATGGTTAGATAATAGACAGGTGGTTGGACAGTGAAGAATAGACAGATGGTTGGACAGAGAAGAACAGACAGATGGTTCGAGAATAGACAGGTGGTTGGACAGAGAAGAACAGACAGATGGTTAGAGAATAGACAGGTGGTTGAACAGTGAAGAATGGACAGATGGTTAGATAATAGGCAGGTGGTTAGAGAATAGATAGACAGATGGTTAGATAATAGGCAGGTGGTTAAATAATAGACAGGTGGTTGGACAGTGAAGAATAGACAGATGGTTAGAGAATAGACAGGTGGTTAGAGAACAGACAGGTGGTTGGACAGTGAAGAATAGACAGATGGTTGGACAGTGAAGAATAAACAGATGGTTAGAGAATAGACATGGAGTTGGACAGTGAAGAATAGACAGATGGTTGGACAGTGAAGAATAGACAGACGGTTAGAGAATAGACAGGTGGTTGGACAGTGAAGAATAGATAGGTGGTTGGACAGTGAAGACAAGACAGATGATTAGAGAATAAACAGATGGTTCGAGAATAGACAGGTGATTAGACTGAAGAATAGACAGATGGTTATATAATAGACATATGGTTATATAATAGACAGGTGGTTGGACAGTGAAGAATAGACAGGTGGTTGGACAGTGAAGAATAGACAGGTGGTTGGACAGTGAAGAATAGACAGGTGGCTGGACAGTGAAGAATAGACAGGTGGCTGGACAGTGAAGAATAGACAGGTGGTTGGACAGTGAAGAATAGACAGGTGGTTGGACAGTGAAGAATAGACAGGTGGTTGGACAGTGAAGAATAGACAGGTGGCTGGACAGTGAAGAATAGACAGGTGTTTGGACAGTGAAGAATAGACAGGTGGTTGGACAGTGAAGAATAGACAGGTGGCTGGACAGTGAAGAATAGACAGGTGGTTAGAGAATAGACAGGTGGTTGGACAGTGAAGAATAGACAGGTGGTTGGACAGTGAAGAAAAGACATGATTAGAGAATATACAGATGGTTCGAGAATAGACAGGTGATTAGACTGAAGAATAGACAGATGGTTATATAATAGACATGGTTATATAATAGACAGGTGGTTGGACAGTGAAGAATAGACAGGTGGTTGGACAGTGAAGAATAGACAGGTGGTTGGACAGTGAAGAATAGACAGGTGGTTGGACAGTGAAGAATAGACATGTGGACAGTGAAGAATAGACAGGTGGCTGGACAGTGAAGAATAGACAGGTGGTTGGACAGTGAAGAATAGACAGGTGGTTGGACAGTGAAGAATAGACAGGTGGCTGGACAGTGAAGAATAGACAGGTGGTTGGACAGTGAAGAATAGACAGGTGGTTGGACAGTGAAGAATAGACAGGTGGCTGGACAGTGAAGAATAGACAGGTGGTTGGACAGTGACGGGAACCCACCTGAGGGAGCAGCAGGCTTGGATCCGCTTTGTAACATATCAAAGGCTTCATACAGGCCCTTGTGGTGGGGTCTGTTGCTGTCACTCTCTCTCTCTCTCTCTCTCTCTCTCTCTCTCTCTCTCTCTCTCTCTCTCTCTCTCTCTCTCTCTCTCTCTCTCTCTCTCTCTCTCTCTCTCCGTCTCCTCTCTCTCTCTCTCTCTCTCTCCTCTCTCTCTCCTCTTCTCTCTCTCTCTCTCCTCTCTCTCCTCTCTCTCTCTCCTCTCTCTGTCTCTCTCTCTCTCTCTCTCATCTCTCTCTCTCTCTCTCTCTCTCTCTCTTCTTTATTACCAAAAAGATATAAACAAGCTAGAACGAGTTCAACGTAGAGTTACCAAAATGATACCTAGCCTAAAGAACAAACCATACGAAGAGCGTCTTAGAGAATTAAATCTATTTCCTTTAACCCAGCGCAGATTAAGAGGCGACTTAATTCAAGTGTTCAAAATCATCAAAGGCATCGACAATATGAACTGTAGTAAGTACTTCACTATCGACCAATCTAATTACGCGCGGGGAAAAGGTTGCAAAATTATTGGTAAATCTTTTAACTCGCACGAATCTAAGAATTTCTTCTTCAATCGAGTTGTCAACTTGTGGAATGGGCTTCCCCGAGACGTTATAGACTGCAGCACCGTTGATTCATTTACATTCCGCCTAGACAAATATCTCGCATCAAACCCGCGACTGACTGCGTTTGTAAATGAATAACTTTATCCTCCCCTCAGTTACTAACCCATATGTCCCCTACTAACTTCCTAGTCCTGCCACGTTAGTGGCAGGGCAGTAGTTCCCTTTCCAATGTTCCCTTACCCACTCTAAACCACTGTTTGGACACTTGATCCTCAGTGTTTTGGAGGACAAGCAACCTAGAAGGGTCACTAGACCTGTTGTTGCTTGATTTCCTTTGTACTCCTTTGTACTCTCTCTCTCTCTCTCTCTCTCTCTCTCTCTCTCTCTCTCTCTCTCTCTCTCTCTCTCTCTCTCTCTCTCTGTATTGTGTTATTCTATATGTCTGCTCCATCATATCGGCTTTGTCTGAGTTCACGTCTGTTTTGTCTGCGTCTGTGCATGCTGTGTGTGCCCTGAGATTATGTGTATATTGTGTCTGTTGTGATTGTCTGGGTCTGTTTGTGTCTGTATATTTGGTCTGTATATCTGAGTGTTGTTTCTTTATTTGATTTGGTTATTTTGTGTTGTCTGCTCTTGTTTGATTGGTGTGTTGTTTATATTTTTGTTTGGTCCATGTTTGTTGTTTGTTTGGTTGGTTCATGTGTGTTGTTTGTTTGTTTGGTTCATGTGTGTTGTTTGTTTGTTTGGTTCATGTGTGTTGTTTGTTTGTTTGGTTCATGTGTGTTGTTTGGTTCATGTGTGTTGTTTGTTTGTTTGTTTGGTTTATGTGTGTTGTTTGTATGTTTGGTTCATGTGTGTTGTTTGTTTGTTTGGTTTTTTCATGTGTGTTGTTTGTTTGTTTGGTTCATGTGAGTTGTTTGTTTGTTTGGTTCATGTGTGTTAGACTTGTTGCTTCGTTTTAGACATTAAACATGAAAGTCCAGTCTTAAGTATTTTCTGGTTTGGGTGTACCAGACTTATAATAATTTTTCACAATAATTCAAGGAGAGACATTTGTTATTGAATATGCAATGATAAAAGTCTTCCTCTGAAACGCCATTATAAAATTACTATACTGTAACAAAATATAAAAATAAAAGTCAATAAGCCTTTCTATTCTTAAAATAGATGATTTATCATTACCAATAGCATTGTAAAGGGAACATTATTTGACCATCTTTTATTTCTCACATATTTTGTAAGTTTCCTCTAATATTTCTGATACACTAACACCATTTGAAACCAAAAACAAAACAGTTTAGAAAGACACTGTCCATAGATAAAAGTTCAAACAAAAAATTATACGCAAATTACGCAAACAAACAACCTAAGCATAGAACTACACACACACACACACACACACACACACACACACACACACACACACACACCTGGCTTCTGTTTACCGGCCAGAGAGGTGAGAGGAGAACATAAAAAGGTATATGACAATAGTATAATTGTAACAATATATTCACTAAAAGAATTTGGTATAGTTCCGAGTTCTTTTATCAAATGACTGAGCTGTTGTGTCAGCAAGGTAATTGTACAATACCGGTATTTCTTATCTGATGACAATTTGTTGTGTCATCCTAGGTACGACTAAAAGTTTGTATTCAATTTAAGGGGGGATGAGCCGGTTTTCTGGACCACTTTCTCCCTCATGTTTAGTCTCATTGGTTTTCAGATGTTAAGATGTTTGCCCCATTAGTTAGTCGATTTTAAGACCTTTCGCCCCATTTCGTCGTCAATATTTAGACCTTTCGTGCTATTTAGGTGTCGATTTTTTCTCTGGCGAACGATAGTGAGCCTGTAATGTTGGAAGAATCGGCCTTCGGCCGGGACATTTTTCTGCCGAAAAATTTACAAATTCATCCAGAAGGGAGATCTAATGGATGTTTTTTTTTTTAAATTTGATGAAGGTCTAGGGAGGAAACTAGAAAAATAATGAATACATGCAAAAATCGCCCAAAAAGTGAACCATCCCCCCTTAAGGAAGTATTATTCGTTCATAAAGGCTTGTATTTATAGTTTTTATACCTTTGTTTCCGAGTGAGGGTGGGGGTCGTGCTATACCCTCTTCCAAATAGGTAGGTAAGAAACCGTGACCCCAACCTCTGCAACTCAAAAAGGGCTAAAGCAGAGGGGCTGTCCCTTTCCATACCTTTTCTTTGGCTGACCCTTTGCACACAGTAGTAGTAGTAGTAGAGGGAATGGACATTTGGAGAGACAGAAACGAGCGAGGTACGTGGAGAAAAAGAGAGTGGTGAAGAGAGTAGTGAAGGAAAGTAAGAGAAGAGTAAATAAATTAAATTATTATTTTTTTTTTAAAAGACCTCCGTCTACGTATTGTGAAAAACCTATTATCCTCCGGCAAATTGTGGGGTTGAGTGAGTGAAGGGGGGGACAGTGAATGAAGGAGGATACATGTTTTTCATAATACGTGTTACTAGCCCCAAACGCGCGAGCAACTGTGGCTTTCAACCATCCGACACATCCCCTTTTATTTATGTGCATCACACATGTTAAATACAAATAAAGTTTATGTTTTGTTTTACCCTACTGTGGAAAGACTATGGATACACCATTCCTGCCCGGGCCTCACACAGTGGCATGACCCAGTCCAGTCGAACTGAGCTCATGACGCTGGTGGCATTGCCCCGGAGGATAGCCATCCCTAGTCTTTGCTTGAGCCAGAGGGTTTCCCGGGGTTCTCCTGAAACTTCTCTGATTTTACGGCCTATTTCATTTACCATCTTAAGGGTGGTAGGGCCGAAGACTCCTGAAGTTTTGAATGCCAGGGGCTTGAACTGATGATTTCTGGCGATGGCTTGATATTTTTCTCGCTTTTTATTTTCTGCTATCCGGGCGGCTTCACCTGCTTCGTCGGCGTTTCTGGCGATGTTGGTTGTGGAGAAAGTGTCAACACATGTGGCATCCCACACGAGGCACCGGCCATTCTTGTAAGGGAAAGTGGTCATCCCATCTGGCCGTTTGCCGTCTTCTCTGTGAAGTCCATGTGGTTCGAGGATTGATGCACGGTTAGCACTCTGCAGGGCCCGTTTTATGACCTCATTTAGTGCAGAGTGTCTTGGCAGGCGGCCTGCGTTATAATTACATGACAAGGCATGGTGACCTTGAGCATCCATCCCCCCACCACACTTGCAAGTGTGTGGGTGACAAACTGCCGCACCCACTCTGAGCGCGATGGCAACCCGGAGCGCTTCAACATCCAAGTGGGTTCCAAGAGGTGGGATGGGGATGGCGTGTAACCACAAGCCACTCTCCGAACGGGCGGCTGCCTGGAGGCGTGCTTTTGCAACCTGGTCTGCATTGGTTAGGAGATTTTCTTGAGTTTTCTTCGCCGAGATGGTATCCCACGCTTTCTGCTTGCTCCTGGAGGTACCCTGAGGCTCCTCCTCAGGGTAGAGTAGAGTAGATGAGGAAATTGGAAGGAATCTGAGTGTAAAATGAAGGGAGTGTAAGCAACTGTTCTGGAAATAAGTCAAGACAGTTAGGGAAGGTAGCAAGGGAAACAGAATGGCTTCCTTAAGAGTCGCTCTACAGGTGAACGTCTTTCATATCTTACTAACTTTAGGTCATCCTCGTTTCGGGACTTCGGTGAGACCTTTTCTATTGCACTATACATATTGAAGAATTTCGATAGAGTCTGGCACAAATCTTTAATTTCTAAACTACCCTCCTTCGGTTTCTATCCCTCCACCTGTGCCTTTGTCTCTAATTTCCTTTCCGGCCGTTCCATAGCTGCAGTTGTGGATGGCCATCGCTCACTTCCTCGTCCTATAAACTCCGGTGTTCCTCAGGGCTCTGTCCTATCTCCCATTCTCTTTCTAATTTTCATAAATGACCTTCTTAACTGTACCTCCAGTCCCATCCATTAATACGGAGACGACTCTACCTTACACTACTCAATTAGTTTTCCAGAACGCCCCAGCCAGCAATCCCTCAAAAACAAATTTAATGAGGCCATGCAACATTTATCTTCTTATCTAACTACTATTTCCAATTGTGGCAGAGAAAACCTTTTTCCTATAATGCTTCCAAAACCCAATTTCTTCATCTTACTACCCGTCCGGAACTCCCAGAGGACTATCCCTTACACTTCAACAATACAAAAATCAATCCTTCATCTTCTCTCAATATTCTCGGTGTCTCTTTTTCTTCTGCTCTCACTTGGAAGGACCATGTTACCAGTCTTGCTAAGGCAGCCTCCCAGAAGCTGGGTGTGCTCAACCGCCTCAAGGGGTTCTTTACCCCTGCTCAGCTTCTTGCTCTGTACAGGGGCACAGTGCATCCTTGTATTGAGTATTGTTCACATGTGTGGGGAGGATCCTCTCACACCGCACTCCTAGACAAAGTAGAAAGGAAATCCTTTCATATCATTAACTCCCGTCCACTCACCAACTCTCTGCAATCTCTACTCTGTGCAACTCTCCAACCCAAGAGTGAAACGTTATTCTCAGTCTTTCTTCTATTCAACTGCTGAGCTCTGGAACTCTCTCCCAGAATAAGTGTTTCCCTCTTCCTATGACTTAAATTGCTTCAAACTCCGTGTGTCCATGCAATTTGGCTCGAACGTTCCTTGATTTTGGCCCTGTCCCTCTTTCAACCCTGAGGGAGGCACTCGATACAGGCAGTTCTGCCTTTTGTGTCCCTCACTCACGTAGAAAAGAATAAAAAAATGACTGGAAACTAGAACTATGTGAGGCCCTCTACCGATGCATTGCAGTTCCGAAAGTCTAATATCTCTGGATTGTAATATGATTCATGATAAAAATAATGATTAATATTCTGTGTCCAGGCATTCCAATAATATGAATACGAGGACTGTTTCATGCTTCCTCATACCAGTAGTTATTAATATATATATATATATATATATATATATATATATATATATATATATATATATATATATATATATATATATATATATATAAGAGCAACTGTGCAATGGTTAGTGTGGGTACATGCAGAGTAGCATCCCCAACTTGCTTTATAAATACATATTTTCGAGAAGGATTAAACTAAATGGCTTACGAATGATCAAGTTCACAGAAAAAAATTGAGTACATATTTCTTAAATTCGACGAATTAAGGATTCTGAGGACGGATTGAGAACATTGGGGGAATATTGGTTGTATAATATTATTTTTATTAATCTCACCACCACACCCCCAATGAAATTAATTAAAGTATATATGATCCACCGGGATTCGAACCCGGGTTATCACACACATATTTTTGCCACCTTAACCATTACACCACCAGGACGGTTAAAGGTTTATGCACACGCCTACGACTTATTATCCATTCTCGAATACTGGATATTAATCTAATCATGTTCATATTCCCAACCGCACTATGGTAGCCTACTGTTTAAGTGAGAGGAAAGAATATTCATGGGGCACAGATCATATAGACCGGCCTCTCGAAGAAATATCCCTAAACCTACTAATATTATTTTTATTAATCTCACCACCACACACCCCCAATGAAATTAATTAAAGTATATATGATCCACCGGGATTCGAACCCGGGTTATCACACACATATTTTTGCCACCTTAACCATTACACCACCAGGACGGTTAAAGGTTTATGCACACGCCTACGAAAAAAGATTGGAAGAAATATTTAACCCCCTTAAGAAATATTTAACCCCCTTAAGGAATATTTAACCCCCTTAAGGAATATTTAACCCCCTTAAGGAATATTTAACCCCCTTAAGGAATATTTAACCCCCTTAAGGAATATTTAACCCCCTTAAGGATATTTAACCCCCTTAAGGAATATTTAACCCCCTTAAGGAATATTTAACCCCCTTAAGGAATATTTAACCCCCTTAAGGAATATTTAACCCCCTTAAGGAATATGAAGGTGGAAGGATGGAGTGAGGAACTACATGAACGAAGGCGGTGCTGGTTGGGGGGAGGGGCGTCGACTGACTGGGGACAGAGGTGCATGGGGGCGGTTCGTTCGTGGCCACCCCTTCGGGGATCACGGCGTCAGGCAATAGATAGATAGATAGAAGGAATATTTAACCCCCTTAAGGAATATTTAACCCCCTCAAGGAATATTTAACCCCCTCAAGGAATATTTAACCCCCTTAAGGAATATTTAACCCCCTCAAGGAATATTTAACCCCCTCAAGGAATATTTAACCCCCTTAAGGAATATTTAACCCCCTTAAGGAATATTTAACCCCCTTAAGGAATATTTAACCCCCTTAAGGAATATTTAACCCCCTTAAGGAATATTTAACCCCCTTAAGGAATATTTAACCCCCTTAAGGAATATTTAACCCCCTTAAGGAATATTTAACCCCTTTAAGGAATATTTAACCCCCTTAAGGAATATTTAACCCCCTTAAGGAATATTTAACACCCTTAAGGAATATTTAACCCCCTTAAGGAATATTTAACCCCCTTAAGGAATATTTAACCCCCTTAAGGAATATTTAACCCCCCTAAGGAATATTTAACCCCCTTAAGGAATCGTATTTGGACAGTTTATTCTGGCTTTCATTAGACGATTTTATACAGTTTAAGAATGATCTTTGCGAATCATAAGGGCAAAGACTATCGCAGGAAACCCTCTGACTTCCATAGGGGAGGTGTGGCAGAGTGGTGTTGCCACTGGACTGGTAATCCAATGGACCCGGGTTCGAATCCCAATATCTCAATGGGAAGATATTATTGGGATGGAATTTGTGCTGTACCTAGTTTCAGTGCATTACCACAGCACACCGAAATGCCAAAACAAAATACCCTCATTGTTCCCTGATTAAATAGCACTGTATGAATATTCCCATATTCAAAATATGCCACAGGGGGGCAATGCCTAGTGAGTTAATTGCTCAATATGTGGCGTTCTGAGAGTGAGGGTCCGAGCCTGGGGAGTGAGACTATGAAGCGCGGGGGCGAGGCAGCTTCAGAGATGGAGTTGGGTTCGAGCCGTGAATAGGTGCTTCACATGTCTCACTCCCTAGGCTGGAACAAGACCTCACGGACCTCACCGTGTTCAGCGGTAGAGTGTAAAGGCTATCAGCCTATGCCCGAGAGAGAGAGTAGTTGGAATATAGAAAAAACAAAAACAAAACAAATATATATATACCCTTACTAATCTAAATATGATCGTCAAATAATAGCCAGAAAACAGAAGAAGAAAGAGGGATTAAGAGCTGTGTTTACAAGATAGGTAGAGGATTTAATGGGGATCGCAATAACAAACTGGCGATAATGATACAATCCTTAACCCTTTCAGTACCGGTGGCGTCATATAAACATTATTCTGGCTACTTACTATTAGACGATTTTACCCAGTTTAAAAAGGCCTGTAATTACCAGGCTTCTAACTATCTCACCAAACCTTTTTTTTACTACCACAGATTCTTCTTAAAGGAGGTCACCGGCTTGTTTTTATCTTTCTCTCCTGTTCTCGCTTTCCCTGGCTTGTATCCATTCGGCCCCATTCAGCCAACTTTTAAGACGTTTATCCCCCAGGTGTCGATTTCTTCCTGGCGAGCGATAGCGAGCCAGCATTGTATGAAGAAATCCGGCTTCGCCGGAGACATTTTTCTCTCGAAAAATGTACAAATTTAGCTTGCTATCAAAATAAAAATATATATATGCTGGCTCGCTACCGCTCGCCAGGAAAATATTGACACCTAGATGGGGGTAAACGTCTTAAAACAGTATGCTGAATGGGGCCGAATGGATACAAGCCAAAGAGAGGGAGAGAAAGAGACAAAAAAAGCGAGGTGGGCTCCCTTAATCGACATAAAACCTTCTAAATACAGCATTACTACTAAAATACAGAAAACGTCGCCGGTACAGGAGAACTCGTAACAGCTTCCCGTTAAGGGGAGGCACTTGTTTTTTCGGAACCTCCTACTCCCTCATGTTTATCCCTATTAGTTTTGAGATATTAATAGGTTCGCCCGACTAGTTTCGCGTTTTTCAGACCTATTTTCCCATTTGTTTGCCAATATTAAGACCTTTCGTGCCATTTAGGTGTAACAAAAAATCCTGGCGAGCGAAAGCGAGCCTGTATTTTAAAAGGAATCGGCCTTCGGCCGGGACATTTTTCTACCGAAAAATTTACAAATATATATCGAAGGGGGGTCTTGGGGGTGTTTTTTTTAAAGCTTGATGGAGGCTGAGAGAGCAAACTAAAACACCCTCCTTAAACCATTGAGCCGAACCAGTAATTGATGCTGCACAATACCGTCTGGGTCCCCTTAATACAGTTATTATAAACAGATCTTCTTCCCCTCGCCTCACCTCTGCCGCAAGAGGGTGTTTGGGAGGACATATATTATTATTATTATTATTACATTCCTCAAGGTTACACGCTGGTAGGCGGTGACCATGGGGTGGCCACAGAGAGAGAGAGAGAGAGAGAGAGAGAGAGAGAGAGAGAGAGAGAGAGAGAGAGAGAGAGAGAGAACAAAGAGAGAGAGAGAGAGAGAGAGAGAGAGAGAGAGAGAGAGAGAGAGAGAGAGAGAGAGAGAGAGAGAGAGAGAGAGAGATAGAGGAGAGAGAGAGAGAGAGAGAGAGAGAGGAGAGAGAGAGAGAGAGAGAGAAGAGGAGAGAGAGAGAGAGAGAGAGAGAGAGAGAGAGAGAGAGAGAGAGAGAGAGAGAGAGAGAATGAGAGGAGAGTCAGAGAGAGAGAGAGGAGAGAGAGAGAGAAGCGAGAGAGAGAGAGAGAGAGGAAGAGAAGAGAAGAGAGAGAAGAGAGAGAGAGAGAGAGAGAGAAGAGAGAGAGAGAGAGAGAGAGAGAGAGAGAGAGAGAGAGAGAGAGAGAGAGAGAGAGAGAGAGAGAGAGAGAGAGAGAGAGAGAGAGAGAGAGAGAGAGAGAGAGAGAGCCTTCTACGTAGTATTGATGGTGAAAGTAATGGTGGTGGTGATAGTGTCGATGGTGGTGGCAGTAGTGACGGTGGGTTAAGATGGAAGGGTTTATCTTTTGGTCGATTATTTCATATATTTATTATTGTTTAGTTTCTTCCCTAGACCTCCATCAAACTTAAAAAAAAAAATAATAATACATTAGATCCCCCTTCTAGGTTAATTTGTAAATTTTTCAGAAAATGTTTCCGTTCATCCCAAATTACAGGCTCACTATCGTTCGCAAGGAATAAAAATACACCTAAATAGCACGAAAGGTCCTAATATTGACAAAGAAATGAGACGAAAGATCTTATAATCGACAAACTAATGGGGCAAGCATCTTACAATATGAAAACTAATGGGGCTAAATATGAGGGAGAAAGGGCAGCAGAAAAACGACCCGTCTCCCCTTAATTGAATTAAATGTCCTCCTTTAATTCTTACAGAACACTTACAAGTCATGATAAGTAAATACTCCTATCTGAATCTTTGAACATTTAAGGGGGAGGTATAGTCGCTTTTTCTGGACCTCCTCCCCCCCCCCCCTTCTCCCTCATGTTTAGCCCCGTTAATTTTGAAATGCCAAGAATTCCATTAGTTTAGCGGTCTTAGTCGTTTCGCCTCATTTCTTAATCAATATTAAGACCTTTCGTGCCATTTAGGTGTCGATTTTTTTCTTGGCGAGCGAAAGCGAGCCCCCAGCAATTAACAGGCTTCGTGTCGATTTTTTTCTTGGCGAGTGAAAGCGAGACCCCAGCAATTAACAGGCTTCGAACTATCTCGCTTAACTCGTTTTACTAGCACACCGCACCGTAAACAAATCGCTCCGACTTTGACTCGCCCCGAAAAGAAGTCGCTTTTGATTATATTATATACTCATAGACTACAGTAGATATGGACTGGACACGAAAATGAAACTTTACAGTAAGGGACCCAAAATCGGAGAGTGAAACCCCATAGTCCATGAGCCAAGACCCGAATTTTGGGATATCGGTACCACCCGGGGTGACTAATTCTCTTAGGTGTTTTTAGCTTGCTACATGTCTCTAGTTTATGTTTTGATATGATAGCCCTTGCACATTGGTAGCTTAATGGTCGTTATCACTTCTTGAATAGACATACCCTACCGAAAATTCCGAAATTTTTTAAAATGTCAAATTTGGGGACAGGAATGCCTAAATGTCAACAAAATGCATATAGTAATTGTCACATTTAATACAAGTCCTGTAAATACACACTAAGCATGCCATGGGCTTGTACATACTATTATGGCAAATTACTACTCCTAAATATCATCTACGTCAGACTCGGAATCTGACTGTTGTGCCACCGGCTCTTCTTCAATAGCCTTGTTCTGACATGTCTGTAACCTGCACATGTCCATGCATTTTAGACCATTGCTGAGGCAAGTACACTTAGGGAGTTCGCATGACCGCACACACTTGCAAGACAGTAGCTGCATAACAGCATCTGGTGCTGGTGAGCCTCGCATCCAGTTGACGGCAAGCTTACCGTCCTCATCTGTCATCCAACCGCAGTCTGTTGGGTTCGCAACAAATGGCTGGCTCTGAAGACTTCTCCTCCAGATCGCAGCCTGGTAGTTTGCACGCAGTGCATGCATGAAGAGGCAGTCCTCACAAGGAGGGAGTTGACTTGACTCTACCTCTCCACGTCTTGCACAGAACAGCTCATACCGAAGCTTGTTTACCTTAGTTGTGTGGGTAGATGGTAGGTACATGTGGCAGGTGATTTCCTGTAGCTTCTCAAAGAGTTCAGGAGACACTTCCCATGAGCGTCCAAGTTCGTGAAAAGCATGCTGGTATGTCTTGTCCATCTTCACCTGCTTGAGTGTCGTCATCTTCCCTCGGCCAGCGAATGCACTGACGGTATCACAGCCTGTAAAGGCATGCATACCAATCAATGAATCACACACGCTGCCTCCCAGTGTGCGGCTCAGTGTGGTGATATCCAGGAATCTTGTCCGGTTCTTCGTCCCGCACTTCTGGAACAGATGGGATGGGATCTTGTGGCACATGCCAAGACACAACACCATGACGTCTGTATCTTCTGCAGTGATGATGACAGACTTGTTCCCAGATTCTGCTGCATGAAGTGCATGGAGAAGAAGGCGTGTGTCTGCTTCTTCTTGAGTTGACTTAAGCTCAGGAGCCTCTTCCCACTGCTCTTTGGTGATCTTGAAGCAGCGCTGCTCACATGTGACATACAGCTCCTTGTCCTTGAGCTTCTCCCTGTGCTGTGGTGCCTTCCATTCTTCTACCAAGAACTTGATAAGACTTGCCTTGTTGGAGGAACTACCGAGTAACTTTCTCCACTGCTGGATGTTGTGCCCAGGTTGAATGTTCTTGAAATGAATTCCTGTGCCTGCACTTCTTTTGGCTCGTTCTGCATCCTTGATGGATGTCTCCTTGTAGATATCAAACACAACATCAATGCGCCTGCTCTTAGCACCTTCATGAACAGCGTGACTCAGTGCTGTACCTGCAAGCTGTGAAAAAGTTTTGTCGTTTCCCTTCAGTTTGTGGACCAGGCTCATCCCATCAATTATGGTAGCAGAGGGCTCGGGTATCACTTCTGCAGGAGAAACATTCCTCTCTAACTCCTTTGCGAGGGCAGCCTTGTTGGTCTTGCGGAGAGACCCATCACCGCTGGCAAGTGCCCAAGGCAAAGGCCCCAGGGGATGAGCCAAGACATCACTCATTTTGAGCTTTCTGTTCTCGGCAACAAGGATCATCTGGCCAAATAGGTTCTTGTCAGCCTTTAAGATAACCTCCTTGGCATGGTCTTGTGAGCGTGGCTTCATTCTGATGTTAGTGAACGTTCTCAGTTTCGTCTTCGTCATCGTGTCATGAAACTGTATAGTTGGCGTATCGATCTCCAGGCGCTCTTCCTTGAAGGCTTGATATGCATCCTCTCCTATTCTGTAGGCCCCTAGAAGGTCTTTGACAACTTCTGGTGGTGCCATAGTCGCAGTTGACAAACTGACAAGATCTTCTTGCTCTGCGTTGAAGGGGTTCAACCAGCTGGTCTCCATCAGTTGAACTAAAGATTGGACATCGGCCTCATCTCTTCTAATCCTGGGCATCTGTAGGTCTGGGTGGCTGAAGTCAGTATACTTTTGGCCTACTACCATAGTCCTGAGCTGCCTTAAGTACCTGCTGCGATACTCCGATGTCAGGTAGTACCTGGCGACAGCTCCGCCTTTCAGGCTGAAGCCTTTTGTGCCCCCTGGTGTCTGGGTGTCTTTGTTGATCGTCTCTTTGATTGTCTGGTCCACAGGGATCCGTCCAAAGGGATTCTTGCTACCGATCTGGACCGAAAAGCCACCTTGCATGAAGTGTTCATGGACCTCTGGGTGTTCAATGGGCAGTCGAGACATCAAGGCATAGTAGTAGGTTAGGAACCGGGCATAGTTCACTTTGTCATAGGCAAAACACCACGGTATCATCTGTCGGATTGCTCCTAGGTGGAGCATCCAGTTGCCTTCTCTGGAGGCTCGAATTAAGTCCAGCATGATCTCAACCATGTCCAGGTATGACATCCAGAATGCTGAGAGGTTGTGTTCATCTCTGAGGGTCTCAAGATAAACTTGGAAAAGCTTCATGATATGTGTGCATGATTCACTCTCCATCAGCTCTTGAAAGAGTCCCTGAGACACATTGCTGTGAAAGCTGTTGATGTCCTTCAGTGTTTCATCTAGATGGTGTATGTCCCTTGAATGGTTTTCTTCTAGCCATGAAAGGAAGCCTTTCCATGCAAGCCTCATCAGTGCTTCATACACGAGCTTGTGTAGTCTCACTGCTCTGTTGTACCTCTTGCCGTTCATCACTCCTGACACTGATCCTTCTGCGATGATACCTGATTCCACACACAGATCTCTAAGACCTGCATCTTGAAACCTCTTTCCTATGGTGGAGATGAGATTACAGATTGTGTGGAAGACGCCCATCCTGATGATAATGTTCTTGAACTTCTCTTGTTTCCAGATAACTTCGGCAGCTTTGGCATAGAGTGCTTGATCAAACACGCACACAATCTTGTTAAGCTGTAAGGACTGCATGATAGCATGCGTTTGTTCCAAGATTTCATTAACGGTGGACATTTCTGTTGCGGGAGCATTGATAGTGGGCAGGTAGCTTACAGTGTCCTGAACCACTGCAATGTCTCTGCGCATTTTGATGTTGAACCCAGTCCAACTGCTGATGGACTGGTCCTCATGGTCTGACATTCCAGTAAGAAGCCAGATATGGTTCTTTGTCTTTGAATCCTGGACTTCCTTGGTAGTGTCGACATACGCAGTCTCAATCCTAGGTGGCCCTGCCCGCCGCCCAACATTGTATATTGGCAGCATTGATGATGTCTGAGTGATGCTTCTTATCTTGGACTTGGTAATCTCTGGCAGGACTTTCTCTGGCACAGAGCCTGCAACCTTGGACTGGACAGCAATGCCATTGACTCTATGAGAAGTACCTGCTCCACTTAGGGTCTCTTCAAGTCGGTCAATGTTATCCCAGGCCAGGGTTGTGAACACACCAGGGTAGATGTTTGCTGGCAGTGGAATGTCATCCTTTGAGCATTCCAGCTTCTGGATACAAAGGGCTGTATCGATCTCCTCAAACATTGAGTAAGACACACAGTGACCAAGACGATTCAGAGTTCGGATCAGTTCTGTGTTTCCTGTCAAAGACTTTACAGCATTGGTCAGCAGTACGTGCTTGGGTGGTTTTGTCTTGCCACTGGTAACAGCAAAGACCAAGTCACTGCCAAAGGAAGTGGCAAGACGTTGAGCTCTTTCAGAGGGAGTTTCACACTCACACTCTCCTGTCAGCAGGGTGTGCAGGAATTGAGTGACTGCTGCAGGAATGACATTCTGATCTGTATCGGGAGGCCATGGCTGACTCACATCTTGTTTATTGATCTCATTCCTCAGCTGCATTCCTGCTTTGGTTAAGACATCTTCAGAGTTAGCTGCTCTTGCTTCTTGCAGGTCTTTTGCCATTTTGTGTGCTTGCCGGGCAAGGTCGTCCATTGAGAGGCTGCGTGGATAGATTAGAAGCTTTCCTTTCTCATCTGGGACAAAGCGTAGTGATTCTCCAAACTCGGTTTCAATCTTTCGGCGAACATGTTTCTTTGTTGCTGGTTTCAGTTGGATAATACCACGGGACATCATGGATCTCTCAAGCCTAGATGTGAGGTTTGTCATAGGCAGTACCTCTGGGTTGGGGAATAATTTGGTCCTTATATACAAGCAGAGTTCCTCGAGGGCTTCTGTCTCAACCTCTTCGTAGCGTGCTTCCTCGCTTTCTTCCTGATTTTCACCTGCACCCGACCTGGCGGCCGCTGGGAAATCATCTTTTGTGAAGAGTTTGTAGCACGACTTGTGGTAGTGACCCTCTGCAGCAACAAGGTCTCTGCTAACTAAACCAAGGATTCTCTGGTTGAGTTTCCTTATTGCTGCTCTGCGAATCTTCTCATCTGCTCGTAGCTCAACACACTGTATGAGTGGCTCCCTTGTCTTTGTTGTTTTTATGTACTTGCTTGACTTCTCGCAGAAGATACATACTTTGGCATACACCCTGCTAGTACTAGGGGCATCCCTTGATGCCCTCCTCCTGGGGTCGACGCTTGCTGATTCTATCTTGACACCCTTGGCAAGGATAGAATCCAGTGACTTCTTCATTGTAAAGAGACTACGACATTTACGGTGATAATGTATGTGTGGTATTCCTCCTTCTTCAAGGCCCTTGGCTGCTTCCAGGACTGGATCATGCTGCCTGATTTCTGCAGCCCTGAGCAATGTGTTCCAGGAGTCCAAATCCTGTGGTGACACCAGAGCATCGCTGTCATCATCAGAGCAGTGGATGATACAGTCGATCCGTGCTCTCTTCCTCGCAGATGGTTCCATCCTGCCGTCAAACAGTCGACACACACCTGCAAAAAATATCACCATTAAACCATGAACAAACAAACACATTACATGGAAACCACTCTACATATGTTTGCTCCTTCCAATAATAAATTATCCCCAAAATATAACAAAAAATCCCCAAATATGAAATAAACCCCTAAATATGGAGAAACTTGAAATACACATCGGAATAATTCTTGTAGAGAATCAAATAAGCTACAAGAGCTGTTAGAATATTTTTCAATGTTCCCCATATTTAAGGATTTATTCTAGATTTAGAGGAAAATACCCCAAATATAGAGTATATTCCGAAATATGAGGAAATTTGAAAAATACCTAGGAACAACTCTGGTAGAGAATATAATTCTACATAGGTGTTCAAAGTTTCGCGATGATTGTGTGATGGATTTTAAAGAAAATTAGGAAAACGCCGAGCGTCACGCTAAAAATCTTTATTTTTGGGTAGCGCCCCTATTGCATCAAAAAAATTAGACTAAGCTACCAGTGCGAGAAGGCTATCATATCTTAATGTACTTACAGTCACTCTATAAACATTTTAGTACCATTCGTGTTTAGTCACCCCAGGTGGTACCGATATCTGGCCTGGCTCATGGACTACCAAGTTCGAACCCCGAAACCGCGAAAATGTGATATTTTCGCGGGTTCGAGGTTCGAACTTGGGGGTTCGTTCTCCAAATTTGGGTCCCTTACTGCAAAGTTCCATTTTCGTGTCCAGTCCAGATCTACTGTAGTCTATGATATACTATTTTAATAATACTTACCTAATCTAACCTAACTTAACCTAACCTAATCAATACAGTGAAAATTCCACACACATATGCGGGGCGAGCTGTTATTTCCTTGGGTAAGCTATTGGTGGTTTTATTTCAGCTGATGACAAATTGAATCGTTTAGCAGCTGATGTATCGATACTTAGTTAAAAAAACATGACACTACTATGTCTCTGCTTCGTCTTATTGACAAGTTTTCATAATCAGCAACATAATTCGCTACAAAATCTTCGTAATAGCCAAGTAATTAAGATGTAGATATGGCAATTTACCATCAGCTGGGGAAAAAAAAAGAGTATAGCCTACATCAACTCCAAGTCTACTGTAATTGTTTTGGATGTTATAGTGGAGCGGTTAATTAGTTTTATACCAAGCTATTAATAATAATTTTAATTAAGGATTGAACCAATGAAGGAAGTGGTGACGAAACGGGTCATTATGTTCTAGAATGTTGGTGACGGAAAGAGGACAAAACAGAATGATGACGAAACGGACACACGCAGTTACATTCGCGTCTAATTGACCGATTTGTATCCCACAATTCCGTCATAAATCATCTTAAAACCATAACTTAACCTAACCTAGTATTATTAGTGGGGGCTGCCGTCCCTCCGCCCCCCAGTAATGGGCTATTAAGTGCGGCTGTGGAGCCTCCAGTAGTTACAATAGGATAGGTAAGGTTAATTACATGATATTTTTCTTAATTTTGGTAAGAAAAATCGGTCAAATTAGAAGCGAACGTTACGGCGTGTGAACTTGTGAAGTGATCCGCCCGATAACACAACCCTTACCAAAGTGATCGATGAGTAAGCTTAAGTGAGTTATTCTCCAATGTAAACCCTATTTGGTAACAATGTTCGATTGCAGGCATTAAATAGACACACTTGATATCAAAGAATTGATTCAATTGGCCATTCGTGAGTTTCATTCTATAAGGAAGTTGCAGCTGTAGACATGATAGATAGATAAATAGATAGTTTATTTGGTCAATTCGTATACATACATTAATGTTTAATAATTTGTCTAATTTAAACAATGTCTGACCCAGCTCTTTGATGAACAGTCATCTTGTAAGAGCTGAATAAGCAAATATAATTTAATCATATTTTAGTACTAAATAAAACTAAACCTAATACTTAATACTAATTAGTAAAACATAAATTACATAGTTTATTTCATTACTAAGCTAAAAACACACAAATTATACTACTAAGTAGTTATTATTTTCTAGATCATAGGTTTCTATAATTATTAAGTAAAAATCTTTTTAGACTAGATTTAAAGCTAAACAATGTCAATTTACTAACAATGTTTTCTGGGAGGGAATTATATATCTTTACACCATGATAGATCATATTTGATGGGATTGGGAAGAGGACATAAAAGGAACCATTAGGCGATTTATAGCAGAATTGCCAGCTAAAATACGGTTGTAGTGTAGTTAAAACACATAAAACCCAATTCAACATACTATTTATCCATCAGATTATCCACCTACATTAGTATTGCAATTTTGTTTAATAGCGATGTTTACAGCTCCAACTTCCTTATAGCCTGAAACTCGCAAGTGGTCAATTGACTGTCATTATAGTCTTTTTTTCTCCAGCTGATGGTAAATTGCTCTCTCGTCATTCTGATTACTCGGATATTTCCAACAGTTTGTAGCGAAATAGAGTGTTAATTATGAAAACTTGGCAATACCATAACGCAGAGACAGCAGCATCATATTTGTCCATCAAAACATCGAGAAATCAGATGCCAAGGGATTGGATTTACCATCAGCTGGAAACAAACAGACTATAGTTATGTTATGGCATTACGGCTGGCAAAGGTTATCCACTTCTAACAAAATTAACCCCTTCTGTACCGGTGATGTATTTTAAATTCTATTCTAGGTTTAATTTGACGATTTTGTGCAGTTTAAGAAGGATCTGTGGTAGTAAAAATGGTATATTGAGATAGTTCGAAGCTAGTTATTTGCTGGAGGACCTTTTAAAACTGAATACAATTGTCTACTAGTGGCAAGACAAAGTTAAAAGAACGTCTCCGGTACAGAAGGGGTTACTGCGAATGTATGAACTCTTACAAACTATAACCAATCCACGACATACTGTAGAGCAGTGACATAAATATTAACATAAATATTATGTATTATGTTCCATACAGCTGTGGATCTGTTTACCCCGTGTACTACTGTACTATATAGCCGTGTTGTGTGTGTATATAGTGAAGGGCAGAGGGGGATGATTGTACAGTCGCGCTAATAAGTCATGTCTCAGCTGTCCTTACGTTTGGCTCGCTCTGTGATGTATTAATGTCTGTCAGATGTTGGATAAGGTGGGTAAGTGTAAGCATAGGTTTGTATATCCCCCTCGAAATGAATAAATCAAGTTTAGATATTCCTGAAACCAAATATGGATCAAAATATAGGCTACTTGGTGCCGAGACATCACTTATTAGGCCGATTGTACTGTGTATTTGTATGTGCGAGTGGGTGGGTGTGTATAAGGTGTGAATGTGTGTAAGTTCGTTTTTTTTAATGTGTATGAAGGAGACAAAAGGCAGGTTGCCTGTAACGAGTGTCTCCCCCAGAGTAAAAAGGTCAAGGGAAGGTAAAAATGCCTGGAAACGCGGAGTTAAGTCATAAGATGTACATGTACAGTATGTGTAAATTCATACGTGTTCGTATACCGGTACATATGTGTGTGTGTGTCTGTGTGTGGATATAGATGTGTGTGTTCACTAGTGTAATTACCGGTATATGAATATATGTTCATACATGTGTGTGCGCTAGTGCATAATAGTGTGTGTATGTGTACCACTATCGGTTGGGGTAACGTGTGAACCTGGCGCCAGAGATCCTAGTCACCACTATCGACCCCACCTCATCCACCCGAATAGTATACACTATCTGATCTACCTCACTGTTATATATACAGTATCTACTATCATATGTATCACTACTATTATCACCATTATCGACCTCGCCTCATCAACCCGAGCATTACGGTATACACTATATATGACCTATCTCACTGTTATATATACCTTTTATCACCTGTATCATCATCATTATCACCACTATCATCATTATCGACCCCACCTCATCCACCCGAATATTATATATTATCTGATATATTTGTTGATTTCATTAATTGAGTTTAGAGGTGAAGTTGGTTAGTGGAGAGAAAAAACAATACTATATCACTATTTTACCTACTACTATCGCATGTATCACCCTTATGTATCACCATTATTATCACCATTATCGACCTCGCCTCATCCACATACTGTCTGATCTACCTCTGATATATACCCTCTATTACATGTAACAACTTCATTATCACCACCATTTCAATATTACCACGATTATCATTATCAATTATCACTATCACCATTATTATCACCATCACCACTTATCACTATTATCACCATCACCACTTATCACTATCACCATTATTATCACCATCACCACTTATCACTATCACCATTATTATCACGATCACCACTTATCACTATTACCACTATTATCACCATCACCACTTATCACTGTCACCACTATTATCATGATCACCACTTATCACTATTATCACCATCACCACTTATCACTATTACCACTATTATCACCATCACCACTTATCACCATTATTATCACCATCACCACTTATCACTATCACCATTATTATCACGATCACCACTTATCACTATTACCACTATTATCACCATCACCACTTATCACTGTCACCACTATTATCATGATCACCACTTATCACTATCACCATTATTATCACGATCACCACTTATCACTATTACCACTATTATCACGATCACCACTTATCACTATCACCACTATTATCACCATCACCACTTATCACTATCACCATTATTATCACCATCACCACTTATCACTATTACCATTATTATCACCATCACCACTTATCACTATCACCATTATTATCACGATCACCACTTTTCACTATCACCATTATTATCACCATCACCACTTATCACTATTACCATTATCACCATCACCACTTATCACTATTACCACTATTATCATCACCACTTATCACTATCACCACTATTATCACGATCACCACTTATCACTATCACCATTATTATCACCATCACCACTTATCACTATTACCACTATTATCACCATCACCACTTATCACTATCACCATTATTATCACGATCACCACTTATCACTATCCATTATCACCATCACCACTTATCACTATTACCATTATATCACCATCACCACTTATCACTATTACCACTATTATCACCATCACCACTTATCACTATCACCACTATTATCACGATCCACCACTTATCACTATCACCATTATTATCACCATCACCACTTATCACTATTACCACCATCACCACTTATCACTATCACCATATCATCACGATCACCACTTATCACTATCACCATCACCATCACCCTTATCACTATTACCATTATTATCACCATCACCACTTATCACTATTACCACTATTATCACCATCACCACTATACCACTATATCACGATCACCACTTATCACTATCACCATTATCACCATCACCACACATTACCACTATTATCACCTCACTTACACCACTATTATCACCATCACCACTTATCACTATTACCACTATTACACCATCACCACTTATCACTATCACCACACCATCACCACAACCATTACCACTATTATCACCATCACCGCACTGTCACCATTATTATTACTATCACCACTTATCACTATCACCACTATTATCACCATCACCACTTATCACTATTACCATTATTATCACCATCACCACTTATCACTATTATCACCATCACCACTTATCACTATCACCACTATTATCACGATCACTATTATTATCACCATCACCACTTATCACTATTACCACTATTATCACCATCACCACTATCACTATCACAACTATTATCACTATCACTATTACCACAATCACGATCACCACTATCACTCAACACTATTACCACCATCACCACTTATCACTGTCACCACTATTATCACCATCACCACATATCACTATCACCACTATTATCACTATCACCACTTATTACTGTCACCATTATTATCACTATCACCACTTATCACTATCACACCACTATTCACCATCACCACTTATCACTGTCATCACCACTATTATCACTATCACCTCTATTATCACTGGCAGCACTATTTTCACCATTATCGACCCCATGTCACACACCTGGACATTATAGGAGCACAGTATCTGATCTCACGGTTAAATATACCAACAATCACACAATCATTATCACCACTATTATTATTATCACCACTATTGAACCTCACTTGATCCGCCCTGCCATTATCACCGTACACTATCTGATGCATCTCACTCTTATATACCATTAATGGGGAGATGGGTTGTTTTTCTGAACCCCTTTCTCCCTCGTATTTAACCCCATTAGTTTTCAGATTGTAAGACGTTCGGCCCATTAGTTTGGCGATTTTAACACCATTAGCTCCATTTCGTTGTCAAATTTAGGTGTCGATTTTATCCTGGCGAGCGATAGTGAGCCTGTAATTATAAGGGGAACCGGCCTTCGGCCTGGACATGTTTGTACAAATTTATCTTCAAGTGGGGAGGGGGGGGGGGGGGGAGGTTTGTTTTTCTTTCTAAGTTTGAGGAAGGTCGCAAGGAAAATAAAACAAATAAATTAATAATTAATTAATAGACCAAATAACAGCCACTGTCCCCTTAATCACATGTCACTCCTCCACTATTAACATTACTACCATTATCACCACTATAACTACTACCACCATTATCATTATCACTACCACCAGTATCGCCATTATTGCTACCACCACTATCACCACCACAAGTGGTGGACTGCATCACCGTTGATTCATTTAAACTCCGCCTAGACAAATATCTCGCATCAAACCCGCGACTGACTGCGTTTGTAAATGATAACTTTATTTTATCCCCCCCTCAGTTACTAACCCATCTGTCCCCTACTAACTTCCTAATCCTGCCACGGACATTAGTTCCAGGGCAGTAATTCCCTTTCCAATGTTCCCTTACCCACTCTAAACCACTGTTTGGACACTTGATCCTCAGTGTTTTGGAGGACAAGCAACCTAGAAGGGTCACTAGATCTGTTGTTGCTTGATTTCCTTTGTACTCCTTTGTACAAGTACCACCTCCACTAATACTACTACCACCACTATCACTACAACTACCACCACTATCACCATCATTACTAATATCAGCACTATCATCATCATTACTATCAACACCATTGCTATGACCACTATTAAGGGGCTTTCCCACATGCCCGACTTTGGTCGTCGACAAGACCTTACATTCATATTTTTTTCACCAACCAACTTCACTTCTAAACTCAATTAATGAAATCAACAAATACATGTGGCACCCAAGGACTCGAACCTAGGATACTCACACCGAAATTCCGACCATTTATGCCATATTCTGCCCGTCTCGTCCTGTCTCATATAATTCTTGCATGATCGTCTGATGTCCCTGATTGGTTGCTGGAGATCTGATTGAGTCGTGAAGTGGGTCGTGAGAGTTGTGCTGATTTTTGGAAATTTAAAAAAATGTTCCCGACTGTCGGTTATGTGCCCGACGATCGATCGAGCAATGTCGGTCATGTGTTCGCGAGGGATCGGCGATCAGTCTACTACATTCTGATGTGTCTGCGATGGTGTCGCACGAAAAAAAAAAACGTTACGAAGAAGCTCCATCCCGCCCGACTGTTCGGCGACGCACTGCAAATGCACACAATTTGTCTCAAGATCAGTCGGCGAAATGACCCGACAGGTCTGGTATGTCAGAAAGACAACCTATACGACCATGGCCGAATGCGAGTATGGTTGTGGTTGTAGGTGTGTTTGTGAAGGTTAGGGAAGTTTGTTGAAGATGATGGTGTTAGGTGTGGTGGTGTTGCTAGTTTGGTGATTGTGGTAGTTGTCTGTTTATGCCCACTGTTTGCATTCTTGGTAAACATTCACTGTTAATATTCCTGTTTAAGGGGAGATTTTATGTTTGGCCATTTTAGTTTTCAGTTTTTAAACCGTTCGGTCCATTAGCATGGCGATGTTAAGACTTTTCGACCCATTTATTTGTCAATATTAATATCATTCGTGCAATTTAAGTATGATATTTTTCCTGGGGAGCGATAGCGAGCCTGTAATATACAGTAGGGGGAATCGCCTTCGGCCGAGACATTTTTCTACCGACAAATTTACAAATTTATCTAGAAGGGTGATCTTGGGTATGTTTTATAAGCATGATGGAGGTCTAGGGAGGAAGCTAAACAAATAGTAGGTAAATAAATATATCGACCAATAAATATATAAACTGTTATCATTGCCGTCTACACTATTGTTATATTCTCACTTACCTTTTTTTTTTTTTTTTTTTTTTTCCAACTTACTTCCTCTCGGGCATAGGCTGAGAGCCTTAACATTCACCGCTTTACAATGAACAGTGAAGCCCGTGAGGTCTTGTTCCAGTCTAGGGAGTGAGACATGTGAAGCACGTAGAGTACAACGAGCACCTGCCATCTTGCCTTCACATGAGGCACGGTGCTCACTCATGGCCCGAAACGACCCCATCTCTGAAGCCATCTCGTTCCCGTGCTTCACTGTCTCATCCCCTACACTCGGACTCTCAGACTTACACACACACAACGCCACCTGTTGAGCAGATAACTCACCAGGCATTGCACCCCTATAGCATATTTTGAATATGGGAATATTCATACAGTGCTATTTAATCAGGGAACAATGAGGGTATTTATTGACGTTTCGGTGGGCTTGTGGTAATGCACTGATACCAGGTACAGCACAAATTCCATCCCAATAATATCTTCCCATTGATACATCGGGATTTGAACCCGGGACCTTTGGATTACCAGGCCAGTGGCAAGACCACTCCACCACACCTCCCCTGTTTGCATTTACATTTAGCCTCTTTGTTTACTGTGTGTACCTCTAGCCAGTGCCACTATTGTTTACACTGGTACCAGGGGTGATTACGGAAGTATCGAAGTATCGGCGGGTTCTAAGTGTGGCTGTAATTAATAGCTTGCGAGTTTCAGGCTATAAGGAAGTTGGAGCCGTAACAGCGCTATTAAACATAAATGCAATACTAATGCAGGTTTCTGATGGATAGAAAGTGTGTTGAATTTGGTTTTATGTATATATGAATGTACTTCAACCGTATTTTAGCTGGTAATTCTCGCTTACTAAGCGTATTGAGAGTGGTTGGGTAGTAGAGGGAATAAATATGTGGAGAGACAGAAAAGGGAGAGGTACTTGGAGAAAAAGAGAGTGGTGAAGAGAGTAGTGAAGGAAAGTAAGAGAAGAGTAGATGAGAAATTTGGAAGGAATCTAAGTGTAAATTGGAGAGCATATAAAAAACTATTCTGGAAAGAGGTCAAGAAATTTAGGGAAGGTAGCAAGAAAAATAGTAAGGGTGTGAAAGATAAGAATGGGAGAGCTAACCGAGAAGCAAGAGAAAGTCGAGAGATGGAGTGAGTACTTTAAAGAATTGTTGAACTTAAGGAATGAAACGCCAGCAAACATAGTTGGATGGGGTACAAAGGAGTACAAAGGAAATCAAGCAACAACAGATCTAGTGACCCTTCTAGGTTGCTTGTCCTCCAAAACACTGAGGATCAAGTGTCCAAACAGTGGTTTAGAGTGGGTAAGGGAACATTGGAAAGGGAACTACTGCCCTGCCACTAACGTGGCAGGACTAGGAAGTTAGTAGGGGACATATGGGTTAGTAACTGAGGGGAGGATAAAGTTATTCATTTACAAACGCAGTCAGTCGCGGGTTTGATGCGAGATATTTGTCTAGGCGGAATTTAAATGAATCAACGGTGGCGCAGTCTATAACGTCTCGGGGAAGCCCATTCCACAAGTTGACAACTCGATTGAAGAAGAAATTCTTAGATTCGTGCGAGTTAAAAGATTTACCAATAATTTTGCAACCGTTTCCCCGCGTGTAATTAGATTGGTCGATAGTGAAGTACTTACTACAGTTCATATTGTCGATGCCTTTGATGATTTTGAACACTTGAATTAAGTCGCCTCTTAATCTGCGCTGGGTTAAAGGAAATAGATTTAATTCTCTAAGACGCTCTTCGTATGGTTTGTTCTTTAGGCTAGGTATCATTTTGGTAACTCTACGTTGAACTCGTTCTAGCTTGTTTATATCTTTTTGGTAATAAGGGCACCAGGATTGAACGCAGTATTCCAGAAGAGGGCGGACTAAGGAATTGTAAAGGGTTAGGATAACTTCTTTGGATTTATGCTCAAATGACCTGCCTATAAAGCCAATTATTTTGTTTGCCTTCTTAACAACTTCTGAACATTGTTGACTCGGTTTTAGGTTACTCGATATTGTTACTCCCAGATCAGTTTCTCTGTTTACATTCTTAAGCTGAGTGCCATTCATCGAATAGTTTTGCTTTCTCATTTAGGTATCCGACATGTAGTACTTTACATTTATCCGCATTGAAACTCATTTGCCAAATTTGGGCCCAACATGACAATTTATCTAGATTGTGTTGCATATCGTCAACTTGTTCTTTTGAGAGTACGCTATTTGCAATTTTTGTATCGTCAGCAAATTTTGAGATTGTGCAGGTGAGACCCTCATCTATGTCGTTGATGTAAATTAGAAAGAGAATTGGTCCTAGTACCGATCCCTGGGGTACCCCGCTACTTACATTGGTCCATTTAGATGCCTTACCGTTTATGACTACCCTTTGCTTTCTGTTGCTGAGCCAATTTTCTATCCATTTCAACACACCGTCTTGTATTCCATGCGCTTTTAGTTTTAGCAGTAAACGTTTGTGGGGAACTTTGTCAAAGGCCTTTTGAAAATCAAGGTATATAATATCTACAGCTTTACTCTCATCGTAGAGGTTGAGGATATCGTGGAAGAAGTCTAAGAGGTTTTGTTAAACAGGAACGTTTTTTACGAAAGCCGTGTTGAGTATCTTTAAGTATGTTATTTTCCTCCAAGTGATTTACGAGTCTGTCTCGTATGACTGTTTCTAGCATTTTACATACAACTGAGGTTAAGCTAATTGGACGATAGTTACTGGGTAGGGATTTGCTGCCTTTTTAATATCGGTGTTACGTTGGCTAGCTTCCACTGATCAGGCATAGTTCCAGACTGCAAGGATTTATTGAATAGTAATGTCAGTGGTTTGGAGAGCTCATTCTTAGCTTCCTTTAGAACTCTAGGCGAGATTGTATCAGGTCCTGGCGTTTTTATTTACCTTGAGTTTATCTAAACAATTCAATACTTCTCTCTCTGTAACGGTGATATTGCTTAGAACATCTGAATTATCAATCTGAATCGGCGATGGTGTAGGGATATCACTGAGGTCTTCTGTTGTAAAAACTGATGCAAAGAAGGTATTGAGGGCATTACTCATTTGTACTTCGTCTTTGGTGTATTCTCCTTTTCATCGACTAACGGTCCAACAGTTGAAGTAACTACTTTTTTCTTTCTGATATAACTATAGAATTCTTTCGGGTTTGTTTTACTTTGATTCGCAATATGTAACTCTAAGGTCTTTTTACTTTGCTTAATTAACTTTTTGGCTTTGCGTCGTAGGCTCTACAAATTTCACCCGTTCTTCGTCATTTTGTGAGGATTTTAATCTATCATTAGCACATTTTTTTAGCAAGCAGGCAGTTTGAAATATCTTTATTCCACCATTTGGGCTTATTATTATGGCCTGGACGCCGTATTTTCGATGGTATGCAGTCTTGCACTGCTTTTAGGTAAGTGGTTTCGAATAACTTCCAAGATGGATTTATGTCGTTATTGTTTAATTAAAAAGCTCCAGTCAGTTTCTTTAAACATAGCTCTAAGTTTATGGAAGCTTTCTTGAAATTAGGGACTTTTTTCGATGCTACTATTTGGTTCGTTACTAGTAAACTTTAAAGTGAAAGTTATCGTACGATGGTCCGCTGTTACTGAATTCATCACCAACATTCAAATTCTCTATCATTCTTCTTTTGTTGCAAGTACAATGTCAAGACGTTATTACCACGGGTCGGCATTCGAACAAATTGATAAAGCGAACTCTCTTGCAAGTTCGTATACAAGTCATGTCCGGAGTGTGAAGTAAGAGTATCGCCCCACTTGGTCACAGGTAAATTAAAGTCGCCAAAAAATTACGGTATCTTGTGAGTTACTTACATCTGCAATTTGTTTCGTAAATTTCTCGGTCAGTTTTGCACTGATTGAGCTGGAGGTCTGTATATTAACGCAAGTATTATTTTTGTACCTTTATTATTCTTTATTAGCACAAAAGATGTGTCGACGTTCACAATTTGAGGTTTTTGACACGAGGGTCGGGTTAAGACTTTCTTTGATATAAAATAAAACGCCACCTCCATTTTTATTTATTCGGCTGTTCTCAAACATTACATAACCGGGAAGTGAATACTCTGCTAAAAGTCTCTATCTTGTGTATTGAGCCAAGATTCTGTTATGCCAATCACATCATAATTTTCTGTAAACACTAGTTCCTCTAAATCTGAAAATTTATTGCGTATGCTACGAGCGTTTGCATAGAAAACCTTTAAAGTTGCGGTTTTAGAACTCGCAGATCGTTCTTTCATCGAATTTTTGGTTCTGCTCCGATCTACTTTTACATTCATGGCTGTCCTCGGTCCTCGGTCGTTATCCCTGACGGTTTTGAATTTGGGTCGTGTTGGTGGAGCTTTATCCAAATTCGCGGTTCTTGACGGATTAGTATTTAATTCCTTTGAAGATTGCCGTCCTCGCTGTCTTCGGTCCTCCTTCCTGGTTGTCCTGTGCTGAGTCGATTTCTTCTCCGAAAATCCTTCACCGCATCGTTGAGAAGACGCCCAAAACGCGCTGCTCCCACCTGGTTCAGATGAACTCCATCATCCGAAAACAAATAGTCATCGTAGTAGAAATTGTCCCAGGTGTCGACGAATCCCACGTTCTCCTTCCTGCAGAGGTTTGCTAGACAACGATTTGTGCTGGTGGCTATGTTGTAAAATCGGCTCTCTACACCGCGCCGGGGGACGATTCCTGAGACGATGATCCTTGATGACTTCTCCTTAAACGACTTGATCAGCTGCTGGTACTTTAAAAGCAAATCTTCCGACCGGGTTCGCTGTATATCGTTGGATCCAACGTGGATGACGTACATTGTATTTGCAGGGGCCAGCTTTGATACTTCGTCAACTGCTGCAACTACGTCATCCACACCACCACCAGGGATACAAAAACGCTTCCTGGTCTTTGGTGCCCTGGCGCAAAACTCTGTGAGCTGACCACGTATCATCGAGTCTCCCACGAGCCGGACTTCTTCTATTTCCTCTTCGTCATCTGAGTCTGCGAATATCTGGAAACGGTTTTGACACTCGGTAAACGGTATGTGTTTCCTGGTCTTGGGGCAAACGTTGTTCCTCACGACACGGAAGTTGTCTTGAGGGGGAAGAGAGTCGCTATTTGTATCTTGAGTATCGGAAACATCAGCTGAAATGGCTACTGTAGGCGTTGAATTGTTGGCAGTTGACGTTGGGGGCTGCTGGAGTTGCGGTGACAATTGAAGTTTGTGGCACTCCAACGTTGAGTGTTACAAACTCTTGGAGTGATTCCAGCTTCATGGTGAGGACGTTGATCTTGTTGTAGGCTTCATCTAATTTCACTGTAAAATTCTCTCGTTGCTGGCAGAGCCGGCAGACTTGAAGATCGATAGTAGCAAACATGGACTCACCAAACCTACCGGCGCAGTTCGCACAAGCGCGAGGCATGGTGACAGTCACTTTCTTCAGATCACTTCACTCACTTAAAAAACAATTCACTCACTTTACAACACTTCACTCACTTTACAACACTTCACTCACTTTACAACACTTCACTCACTTCAACCGAAAACAAATATGCTGAAATACGCAGAAATAGGATATCAGGGGTGATAGCCTAACCGAAAACAAAAATGTTGAGATACGCAGAATTAGGCTTCCAGGGGCGATAGCCTAACCAAAAGTTTTTTTTTTTAAAATTGAAATACGCAATAATAGGTATGGGAGAGAGAAGTAGTGGAGGAGGAGGTGGGGATCAGGAGGTCAGAAGTATGTGAAGCCATGAAAAGAGTGAAGATGGGGAAAGCATCACAAATAGATGGAGTGTGTGTGGAAATGCTGAGGTATGGTGGGGAGATAGTGATCGAATGGGTATGGAAAATATGTGAACTAGCATGGGAGAAGGGAAGTGCACCTTATGACTGGAAGACAGGCATAATAGTCCTCCTGTATAAGGGTAAAAGAGGAGTGTGTGGTAATCACCGGGGTATATGTCTTCTAGAGTAGGAAAGATGTACAGTAGGGTAGTGATTGAGAGAGGAGAGCGATAACGGAAAAATGGGTAGGTGACCAGGAGGGCGGGTTTAGGAAGAGAGGATGCGTAGACCAGATTTTTGCCTTGAAGTGTGTTGTGGAGAAATATCTGTAGAATGGACAAGAGTTGTATGCTGCCTTTATAGACTTGGAGAAGGCCTATGACAGAGTTGATAGAGAAGGTCTGTGGCAAGCACTGAGAATATACGGAGTAGATGGCAAGTTGCTGAAAGCAGTGAAAAGCATGTATGAGGGTGCAAAGGCATCAGTACTTATGGAGAATGAACAGAGCGAATTCTTTGATCTGAATGTTGGGTTAAAACAATGGTGTGTTATGTCCCCATGGTTGTTAAATATATATATATATATATATATATATATATATATATATATATATATATATATATATATATATATATATCTGTATATGGATGGAGTCATGAAAGAAATACAAGGAAGAGCAGTGGATGTTGGTGTACTGCTGATGAGAGAAGGAAATGAGTGGAAATTGCCTGTATTGCTGTTTGCTGATAATACAGTTCTGATCAGCGATAGTGAATGGGAGTTGCAGAGTCTGGTAAATGTGTTTGGAACAGTGTGTGAAAAACGGAATCTGAAGGTAAATGTGGGGAAGAGTAAGGTTATGGTCTTTGAAAGGGGTACAGTCACAGAGTGTGAGGTGAGGTTGAACGGTCAGGCTGTGGAAAATGTCAGCTCATTTAAGTATTTGGGCAGTGTGTTGAGTAAAGATGGGAGTATGGATGAAGAAGTGCAGGAGAAGGTGCAACAGAGGTAGAGGGTTGTAGGAACGCTAAAAGCATTAACAAGAAATACGGTGGTCAGCATGGAAGTAAAAAAGTCCTTGCATAACAGTGTGAATAACAGGAGAAAAGCATGGATGTTATTGGAGAGATGCAAACCAAGAGTGAGAGGGGTGGAAATGAGTTACTTGAGAAGTGCGTGCGGAGTTACATGGAGGGATAGACAGACGAATGAAGAAGTATGAGAGTGGTGTGGTGTGGATGTAGATGTGCTGGAAAGTGTGAAAATGAACACCTTGAGATGGTTCGGCCATGTGGAACGTATAGGAAGCGAGAGAATGACTAAGAGAGTGTACAAGAGTGAGAGGTAGACCGAGAGAGAGGTGGAAGGATGGAGTTAAGAAGTATATGCGTGAAAGCGGTGCTGGATGGGGGGAGGGTCATCGACTGACTGGGACAGAGGTGATTTGCGGGCGTTTCGTTCGTGGCCACACCCTTGGGGATCACGGTATCCGGCAATAGATATATGATGTCTACAGCTCCAACTTCCTTATAGACCAAAACTCGCAAGTTGCTCTCACTCTCTCGATCACTACCCATTCGATCACTATCTCACCACCATACCTCAGCATTTCCACACACACTCCATCTATATTCCTGATGCTTTCCCCATCTTCACTCTTTTCATGGCTTCACATACTTCTGACCTCCTGATCCCCACCTCCTCCTCCACTAGTTCTCTTCTTCTCCCTCCCATAACTATTACCCTTGCTACCTTCTCTAACTTTCTTGACCTCTTTCTAGAATAGTTTTTCATACTCTCTCCATTTTACACTTAGATTCCTGCCAAATGCCTCATCTACTCTTCTCTTACTTTCCATCACCACTCTCTTTTTACTAAGGTGTTTCTGTTTGCATTCATTGATGGCATTCTTGTTTACACTTACTGTTAGTAGTTCTGTTTATGCCCTTTGGTATATTTCTATTTACTTCTAATGTATGCCTACCCGTTTACATCCATTGTTTGCATTCTGTGTACACCTACTATTTGCATTGCCGTTTCTATTCATTATTTATATTTATATTCATTTCAACTGCCTGTATTTCCATTTATAACCATCGCTTGCATTTCTGATTATTGGAACCGTATACACCTCTTGTTTACCTCGGTGGTTTACACCCTTTATTTACCTCCATTGTTTACACTTTGTTTACTATTTTGTTTACTCATTTGTTGTTTACACCCATTGTTTACCTCCGTTATTTACACCCTTTGTTTTCCTTTTGTTTGCACCCTTTGTTTACCTCCGTGGTTTACACCCTTTGTTTTCCTCTGTTGTTTACACCTTTAGTTTACCTCCGTGGTTTACATCCTTTGTTTTCCTGTTGTTTACTCATTTGTTAACCTTTGTGGTTTACACCCATTGTTTACCTCCGTTATTTACACCCTTTGTTTTCCTCTGTTGTTTGCACCCTTTGTTTACCTCCATGGTTTTCACCCTTTGTTTACCTTTATTGTTTACACCCTTTGTTTACCTCTGTTTTTACACCTGTTTACCTCCGTTGTTTGCCTCCGTTGTTTACATCTGTTGTTTACCCCCGTTGCTTACACCCTTTGTTTACCTCCGTTGATTACACCCTTTGTTTTCCTCTGTTGTTTTCACCCTTTGTTTACCTCCGTGGTTTACCTCTGTTGTTTACACCCTTTGTTTACCTCCGTGGTTTACACCCTGTGTTTACCTCCGTGGTTTACACCCTGTGTTTACCTCCGTGGTTTACACCCTTTGTTTACCTCCGTTTTACCTCCGATGTTTACACTTGCGCCAACCCCCCCACCCCTAGCCAATGCCGCCATTGTTTACACTGGTGCCAGGGTGACGAGGGGTAGTATCGACCTGTCCCAAGTGTGGCTCTAATTACTGAATTGGCTGAGAGAGAGAGAGAGAGAGAGAGAGAGAGAGAGAGAGGTATTTTTGACTCTAAAAGTGGGTATACACTGTACATATGTATTACTCATTGCTATAATACGCTCATGTGAATATGTCCAGATACTGCAAAGAATACTGGTACTGATTATTATATAGCCCCAGTATGTGGTGGTATCGAAGGTGGGATGTCAACGTTGATGTTTTAAGTTATAATATGTACAGTATCTTAATAAATAAAGGTCAATGTTTGTCTGTTTGTCAGTTACCCGACTACCCGACCTTTGTTACTAAACTCCTCCCACAGTTTTGGTGCCAGGTGGGAGTGTGGGGCACCGTTGGAAAGCCCAGGCTTTGGAGATGGTTTTAGGCGAGTTTAGTGGAAATCAGAGACACTTGTTTAATAAAATTTTCGGCAGAACTTATGTAGTATACGGGAGCTAAAAAAAAACATGGCCGTTTGGGGCAGAAGGAGTCCTCCGATCGTGAAAAGGTGTATGGAACGAAAGTTGTTCGCAGCCCCCCAAAATGGTGGTAGTTAAGAGGTCAGATCCAAAATAGGAGGTCATTAAG
>JAVRFV010000194.1:0-110446 GCA_032716605.1 Paralithodes platypus | reverse complement strand
GGGGACGAATTAGTGTGGTCCCCTAAAGGGACCCGAATTAGTGTGGGCCCCTGCCGGGGGACGAATTAGTGTGGGCCCCTGCCAGGGGATGAATTAGTGTGGGCCCCTGCCGGGGGACGAATTAGTGTGGGCCCCTGCCGGGGGACGAATTAGTGTGGGCCCCTGCCGGGGGACGAATTAGTGTGGGCCCCTGCCAGGGGACGAATTAGTGTGGGCCCCTGCCGGGGACGAATTAGTGTGGGCCCCTGCCGGGGGACGAATTAGTGTGGGCCCCTGCCGGGGGACGAATTAGTGTGGGCCCCTGCCGGGGGACGAATTAGTGTGGGCCCCTGCCAGGGGACGAATTAGTGTGGGCCCCTGCCGGGGGACGAATTAGTGTGGGCCCCTGCCGGGGGACGAATTAGTGTGGGCCCCTGCCAGGGGACGAATTAGTGTGGGCCCCTGCCGGGGGACGAATTAGTGTGGGCCCCTGCCGGGGACGAATTAGTGTGGGCCCCTGCCAGGGACGAATTAGTGTGGGCCCCTGCCGGGGGACGAATTAGTGTGGGCCCCTGCCGGGGGACGAATTAGTGTGGGCCCCTGCCAGGGGACGAATTAGTGTGGGCCCCTGCTGGGGACGAATTAGTGTGGGCCCCTGCCAGGGGACGAATTAGTGTGGGCCCCTGCCAGGGGACAAATTAGTGTGGGCCCCTGCCGGGGACGAATTAGTGTGGGCCCCTGCCGGGGACGAATTAGTGTGGGCCCCTGCCGGGGGACGAATTAGTGTGGGCCCCTGCCAGGGGACGAATTAGTGTGGGCCCCTGCCGGGGGACGAATTAGTGTGGGCCCCTGCCGGGGGACGAATTAGTGTGGGCCCCTGCCAGGGGACGAATTAGTGTGGGCCCCTGCCAGGGGACGAATTAGTGTGGGCCCCTGCCGGGGACGAATTAGTGTGGGCCCCTGCCGGGGACGAATTAGTGTGGGCCCCTGCCAGGGGACGAATTAGTGTGGGCCCCTGCCAGGGGACGAATTAGTGTGGGCCCCTGCCAGGGGACGAATTAGTGTGGGCCCCTGCCGGGGGACGAATTAGTGTGGGCCCCTGCCGGGGGACGAATTAGTGTGGGCCCCTGCCGGGGGACGAATTAGTGTGGGCCCCTGCCGGGGGACGAATTAGTGTGGGCCCCTGCCGGGGACGAATTAGTGTGGGCCCCTGCCAGGGGACGAATTAGTGTGGGCCCCTGCCGGGGGACGAATTAGTGTGGGCCCCTGCCAGGGGACGAATTAGTGTGGGCCCCTGCCGGGGGACGAATTAGTGTGGGCCCCTGCCGGGGGACGAATTAGTGTGGGCCCCTGCCGGGAGACGAATTAGTGTGGGCCCTGCTGGGGGACGAGTTAGTGTGGGCCCCTGCCGGGGACGAATTAGTGTGGGCCCCTGCCGGGGGACGAATTAGTGTGTGCCCCTGACGGGGGACAGATTAGTGTGGGCCCCTGCCGGGAGATGAATTAGTGTGGGCCCCTGCCGGGGGACGAATTAGTGTGGGCCCCTGCCAGGGGACGAATTAGTGTGGGCCCCTGCCGGGGGATGAATTAGTGTGGGCCCCTGCCAGGGGACGAATTAGTGTGGGCCCCTGCCGGGGGACGAATTAGTGTGGGCCCCTGCCAGGGGACGAATTAGTGTGGGCCCCTGCCGGGGGACGAATTAGTGTGGGCCCCTGCCGGGGACGAATTAGTGTGGGCCCCTGCTGGGGGACGAATTAGTGTGGGCCCCTGCCAGGGGACGAATTAGTGTGGGCCCCTGCCGGGGGACGAATTAGTGTGGGCCCCTGCCGGGGGATGAATTAGTGTGGGCCCCTGCCAGGGGACGAATTAGTGTGGGACCCTGCCGGGGACGAATTAGTGTGGGCCCCTGCCGGGGACAAATTAGTGTGGGCCCCTGCCAGGGGACGAATTAGTGTGGGCCCCTGCCGGGGACGAATTAGTGTGGGCCCCTGCCGGGGGACGAATTAGTGTGGGCCCCTGCCAGGGACGAATTAGTGTGGGCCCCTGCCGGGGGACGAATTAGTGTGGGCCCCTGCCGGGGGACGAATTAGTGTGGGCCCCTGCCGGGGGACGAATTAGTGTGGGCCCCTGCCGGGGGAGAATTAGTGTGGGCCCCTGCCAGGGGACGAATTAGTGTGGGCCCCTGCCGGGGGCGAATTAGTGTGGGCCCCTGCCGGGGGACGAATTAGTGTGGGCCCCTGCCGGGGGACGAATTAGTGTGGGCCCCTGCCGGGGGACGAATTAGTGTGGGCCCCTGCCGGGGGACGAATTAGTGTGGGCCCCTGCCGGGGACGAATTAGTGTGGGCCCCTGCCAGGGGACGAATTAGTGTGGGCCCCTGCTGGGGACAAATTAGTGTGGGCCCCTGCCGGGGGACGAATTAGTGTGGGCCCCTGCCGGGGACGAATTAGTGTGGGCCCTGCCAGGGGACGAATTAGTGTGGGCCCCTGCCGGGGGACGAATTAGTGTGGGCCCCTGCCGGGGGACGAATTAGTGTGGGCCCCTGCCGGGGGACGAATTAGTGTGGGCCCCTGCAGGGGACGAATTAGTGTGGGCCCCTGCCAGGGGACGAATTAGTGTGGGCCCTGCCGGGGGACGAATTAGTGTGGGCCCCTGCCAGGGGACGAATTAGTGTGGGCCCCTGCCGGGGGACGAATTAGTGTGGGCCCCTGCCGGGGGACGAATTAGTGTGGGCCCCTGCCGGGGGACGAATTAGTGTGGGCCCCTGCCGGGGGACGAATTAGTGTGGGCCCCTGCCGGGGGACGAATTAGTGTGGGCCCCTGCCGGGGGACGAATTAGTGTGGGCCCCTGCCAGGGACGAATTAGTGTGGGCCCCTGCCAGGGGACGAATTAGTGTGGGGCCCTGCCGGGGGACGAATTAGTGTGGGCCCCTGCCAGGGACGAATTAGTGTGGGCCCCTGCCGGGGGACGAATTAGTGTGGGCCCCTGCTGGGGGACGAATTAGTGTGGGCCCCTGCTGGAGACTAATTAGTGTGGGCCCCTGTCGGGGGACGGATTAGTGTGGGCCCCTGCCGGTGGACGAATTAGTGTGGGCCCCTGGCCGGGGACGAATTAGTTTTGGGCCCCTGCCAGGGGACGAATTAGTGTGGGCCCCTGCCGGGGGACGAATTAGTGTGGGCCCCTGCCAGGGGACGAATTAGTGTGGGCCCCTGCCGGGGGACGAATTAGTGTGGGCCCCTGCCGGGGGACGAATTAGTGTGGGCCCCTGCCAGGGACGAATTAGTGTGGGCCCCTGCCGGGGGACGAATTAGTGTGGGCCCCTGCCGGGGGACGAATTAGTGTGGGCCCCTGCCAGGGGACGAATTAGTGTGGGCCCCTGCCGGGGACGAATTAGTGTGGGCCCCTGCCGGGGGACGAATTAGTGTGGGCCCCTGCCAGGGGACGAATTAGTGTGGGCCCCTGCCGGGGGACGAATTAGTGTGGGCCCCTGCCAGGGGACGAATTAGTGTGGGCCCCTGCCAGGGACGAATTAGTGTGGGCCCCTGCCGGGGGACGAATTAGTGTGGGCCCCTGCCGGGGGACGAATTAGTGTGGGCCCCTGCCGGGGACGAATTAGTGTGGGCCCCTGCCAGGGGACGAATTAGTGTGGGCCCCTGCCGGGGGACGAATTAGTGTGGGCCCCTGCCGGGGGACGAATTAGTGTGGGCCCCTGCCAGGGGACGAATTAGTGTGGGCCCCTGCCAGGGGACGAATTAGTGTGGGCCCCTGCCAGGGACGAATTAGTGTGGGCCCCTGCCGGGGGACGAATTAGTGTGGGCCCCTGCCGGGGGACGAATTAGTGTGGGCCCCTGCCGGGGGACGAATTAGTGTGGGCCCCTGCCAGGGGACGAATTAGTGTGGGCCCCTGCCGGGGGACGAATTAGTGTGGGCCCCTGCCGGGGGACGAATTAGTGTGGCCCCTGCCGGGGGACGAATTAGTGTGGGCCCCTGCCGGGGGACGAATTAGTGTGGGCCCCTGCCGGGGGACGAATTAGTGTGGGCCCCTGCCAGGGGACGAATTAGTGTGGGCCCCTGCCGGGGGACGAATTAGTGTGGGCCCCTGCCAGGGGACGAATTAGTGTGGGCCCCTGCCGGGGGACGAATTAGTGTGGGCCCCTGCCGGGGGACGAATTAGTGTGGGCCCCTGCCGGGGGACGAATTAGTGTGGGCCCCTGCCGGGGGACGAATTAGTGTGGGCCCCTGCCAGGGGACGAATTAGTTAGGGCCCCTGCCGGGGGACGAATTAGTGTGGGCCCCTGCCGGGGGACGAATTAGTGTGGGCCCCTGCCAGGGGACGAATTAGTGTGGGCCCCTGCCGGGGGACGAATTAGTGTGGGCCCCTGCCGGGGACGAATTAGTGTGGGCCCCTGCCGGGGGACGAATTAGTGTGGGCCCCTGCCGGGGGACGAATTAGTGTGGGCCCCTGCCGGGGGACGAATTAGTGTGGGCCCCTGCCGGGGGACGAATTAGTGTGGGCCCCTGCCGGGGGACGAATTAGTGTGGGCCCCTGCCGGGGGACGAATTAGTGTGGGCCCCTGCCGGGGGACGAATTAGTGTGGGCCCCTGCCGGGGACGAATTAGTGTGGGCCCCTGCCGGGGGACGAATTAGTGTGGGCCCCTGCCGGTGGACAAATTAGTGTGGGCCCCTGCCGGGGGACGAATTAGTGTGGGCCCCTGCCGGAAGGCCAAATTAGTGTGGGCCCCTGCCGGGGGATGAATTAGTGTGGGCCCCTGCCAGGGGACGAATTAGTGTGGGCCCCTGCCAGGGGACGAATTAGTGTGGGCCCCTGCCGGGGGACGAATTAGTGTGGGCCCCTGCCGGGGGACGAATTAGTGTGGGCCCCTGCCGGGGACGAATTAGTGTGGGCCCCTGCCAGGGGACGAATTAGTGTGGGCCCCTGCCGGGGGACGAATTAGTGTGGGCCCCTGCCGGGGGACGAATTAGTGTGGGCCCCTGCCAGGGGACGAATTAGTGTGGGCCCCTGCCGGGGGACGAATTAGTGTGGGCCCCTGCGGGGGGAAAATTAGTGTGGGCCCCTGCCGGTGGACGAATTAGTGTGGGCCCCTGCCAGGGGACGAATTAGTGTGGGCCCTGCCGGGGGACGAATTAGTGTGGGCCCCTGCCGGGGGACGAATTAGTGTGGGCCCCTGCCGGGGGACGAATTAGTGTGGGCCCCTGCCGGGGGACGAATTAGTGTGGGCCCCTGCCGGGGGACGAATTAGTGTGGGCCCCTGCCGGGGGACGAATTAGTGTGGGCCCCTGCCAGGGGACGAATTAGTGTGGGCCCCTGCCGGGGGACGAATTAGTGTGGGCCCCTGCCGGGGGACGAATTAGTGTGGGCCCCTGCCAGGGACGAATTAGTGTGGGCCCCTGCCGGGGGACGAATTAGTGTGGGCCCCTGCCGGGGGACGAATTAGTGTGGGCCCCTGCCGGGGACGAATTAGTGTGGGCCCCTGCCAGGGGACGAATTAGTGTGGGCCCCTGCCGGGGACGAATTAGTGTGGGCCCCTGCCGGGGGACGAATTAGTGTGGGCCCCTGCCAGGGGACGAATTAGTGTGGGCCCCTGCCAGGGGACGAATTAGTGTGGGCCCCTGCCGGGGACGAATTAGTGTGGGCCCCTGCCAGGGGACGAATTAGTGTGGGCCCCTGCCGGGGGACGAATTAGTGTGGGCCCCTGCCGGGGGACGAATTAGTGTGGGCCCCTGCCAGGGGACGAATTAGTGTGGGCCCCTGCCAGGGGACGAATTAGTGTGGGCCCCTGCCGGGGGACGAATTAGTGTGGGCCCCTGCCGGGGACGAATTAGTGTGGGCCCCTGCCGGGGGACGAATTAGTGTGGGCCCCTGCCGGGGGACGAATTAGTGTGGGCCCCTGCCAGGGGACGAATTAGTGTGGGCCCCTGCCGGGGGACGAATTAGTGTGGGCCCCTGCCGGGGGACGAATTAGTGTGGGCCCCTGCCGGGGACGAATTAGTGTGGGCCCTGCCGGGGGACAAATTAGTGTGGGCCCCTGCCGGGGGACGAATTAGTGTGGGCCCCTGCCGGGGACGAATTAGTGTGGGCCCCTGCCGGGGGACGAATTAGTGTGGGCCCCAACCGGGGACGAATTAGTGTGGGCCCCTGCCGGGGGACGAATTAGTGTGGGCCCCTGCCGGGGGACGAATTAGTGTGGGCCCCTGCCAGGGGACGAATTAGTGTGGGCCCCTGCCGGGGGACGAATTAGTGTGGGCCCCTGCCGGGGGATGAATTAGTGTGGGCCCCTGCCCGGGGACGAATTTGTGTGGGCCCCTGGTGGGGACGAATTAGTGTGGGCCCCTGCCAGGGGACGAATTAGTGTGGGCCCCTGCCGGGGGACGAATTAGTGTGGGCCCCTGCAGGGGACAAATTTGTGTGGGCCCCTGCCATGGGACGAATTAGTGTGGGCACCTGCCGGGGGACGAATTAGTGTGGGACCCTGCCGGGGGACGAATTAGTGTGGGCCCCTGCCAGGGGACGAATTAGTGTGGGCCCCTGCCGGGGGACGAATTAGTGTGGGCCCCTGCCGGGGGACGAATTAGTGTGGGCCCCTGCCGGGGGACGAATTAGTGTGGGCCCATGCCGGGGGATGAATTAGTGTGGGCACCTGCCGGGGAACAAATTAGTGTCGACCCCTGCCGGGGGACGAATTAGTGTGGGCCCCTGCCGGGGGACGAATTAGTGTGGGCCCCTGATGGGGTACGAATTAGTGTGGGCCCCTGCCGGGGGACGAATTAGTGTGGGCCCCAACCGGGGACGAATTAGTGTGGGCCCCTGCCGGGGGACGAATTAGTGTGGGCCCCTGCCGGGGGACGAATTAGTGTGGGTCCCTGCCGGGGGACGAATTAGTGTGGGCCCATGCCGGCGGACGAATTAGTGTGGGCCCCTGCCGGGGAACAAATTAGTGTGGGCCCCTGCCGGGGCACGAATTAGTGTGGGCCCATGCCGGGGGACGAATTAGTGTGGGACCCTGCCGGGGACGAATTAGTGTGGGCCCCTGCCGGGGGACGAATTAGTGTCGGCCCCTGCCGGGGGACGAATTAGTGTGGCCCCTGCCGGGGGACGAATTAGTGTGGGCCCCTGCCGTGGGACGAATTAGTGTGGGCCCCTTCCGGGGGACGAATTAGTGTAGGCCCCTGCCGGGGGACGAATTAGTGTGGGCCCCTGCCGGGGGACGAATTAGTGTGGGCCCCTGCCGGGGGACGAATTAGTGTGGGCCCCTGCCAGGGGACGAATTAGTGTGGGCCCCTGCCAGGGGACGAATTAGTGTGGGCCCCTGCCGGGGGACGAATTAGTGTGGGCCCCTGCCGGGGGACGAATTAGTGTGGGCCCCTGCCGGGGGACGAATTAGTGTGGGCCCCTGCCGGGGGACGAATTAGTGTGGGCCCCTGCCGGGGGACGAATTAGTGTGGGCCCCTGCCAGGGGACGAATTAGTGTGGGCCCCTGCTGGGGACGAATTAGTGTGGGCCCCTGCCGGGGGACGAATTAGTGTGGGCCCCTGCCGGGGGACGAATTAGTGTGGGCCCCTGCCGGGGGACGAATTAGTGTGGGCCCCTGCCGGGGGACGAATTAGTGTGGGCCCCTGCCGGGGGACGAATTAGTGTGGGCCCCTGCCGGGGGACGAATTAGTGTGGGCCCCCGCCGGGGACGAATTAGTGTGGGGCCCCGCCGGGGGCGAATTAGTGTGGGCCCCTGCCGGGGACGAATTAGTGTGGGCCCCTGCCGGGGATGAATTAGTGTGGGCCCCTGCCGGGGGACGAATTAGTGTGGGCCCCTGCCGGGGGACGAATTAGTGTGGGCCCCTGCCGGGGGACGAATTAGTGTGGGCCCCTGCCGGGGGACGAATTAGTGTGGGCCCCTGCCGGGGACGAATTAGTGTGGGCCCCTGCCGGGGGACGAATTAGTGTGGGCCCCTGCCGGGGGACGAATTAGTGTGGGCCCCTGCCAGGGGACGAATTAGTGTGGGCCCCTGCCGGGGGACGAATTAGTGTGGGCCCCTGCCGGGGGACGAATTAGTGTGGGCCCCTGCCGGGGGACGAATTAGTGTGGGCCCCTGCCGGGGGACGAATTAGTGTGGGCCCCTGCCGGGGGACGAATTAGTGTGGGCCCCTGCCGGGGGACGAATTAGTGTGGGCCCCTGCCAGGGGACGAATTAGTGTGGGCCCCTGCCGGGGGACGAATTAGTGTGGGCCCCTGCCGGGGACGAATTAGTGTGGGCCCCTGCCGGGGGACGAATTAGTGTGGGCCCCTGCCGGGGACGAATTAGTGTGGGCCCCTTCCGCGGGATGAATTAGTGTGGGCACCTGCTGGGAGACGAATTAGTGTGGTCCCCTGGGGACGAATTAGTGTGGGCCCCTGCCGGGGGACGAATTAGTGTGGGCCCCTGCCGGGGGACGAATTAGTGTGGGCCCCTGCCAGGGGACGAATTAGTGTGGGCCCCTGCCGGGGGACGAATTAGTGTGGGCCCCTGCCGGGGGACGAATTAGTGTGGGCCCCTGCCGGGGACGAATTAGTGTGGGCCCCTGCCAGGGGACGAATTAGTGTGGGCCCCTGCCGGGGACGAATTAGTGTGGGCCCCTGCCGGGGGACGAATTAGTGTGGGCCCCTGCCGGGGGACGAATTAGTGTGGGCCCCTGCCGGGGGACGAATTAGTGTGGGCCCCTGCCGGGGGACGAATTAGTGTGGGCCCCTGCCGGGGGACGAATTAGTGTGGGCCCCTGCCGGGGGACGAATTAGTGTGGGCCCCTGCCAGGGGACGAATTAGTGTGGGCCCCTGCCGGGGGACGAATTAGTGTGGGCCACTGCCAGGGCACGAATTAGTGTGGGCCCCTGCCGGGGGACGAATTAGTGTGGGCCCCTGCCGGGGGACGAATTAGTGTGGGCCCCTGCCGGGGGACGAATTAGTGTGGGCCCCTGCCGGGGGACGAATTAGTGTGGGCCCGTGCTGGGGGACTAATTAGTGTGGGCCCCTGCCGGGGTCGGATTAGTGTGGGCCCCTGCCGGTGGACGAATTAGTGTGGGCCCCTGCCGGGGGACGAATTAGTGTGGGCCCCTGCCGGGGGACGAATTAGTGTGGGCCCCTGCCGGGGGACGAATTAGTGTGGGCCCCTGCCGGGGGACGAATTAGTGTGGGCCCCTGCCGGGGGACGAATTAGTGTGGGCCCCTGCCCGGGGGGGAATTAGTGTGGGCCCCTGCCGGGGGACGAATTAGTGTGGGCCCCTGCCAGGGGACGAATTAGTGTGGGCCCCTGCCGGGGGACGAATTAGTGTGGGCCCCTGCCGGGGACGAATTAGTGTGGGCCCCTGCCGGGGGACGAATTAGTGTGGGCCCCTGCCGGGGGACGAATTAGTGTGGGCCCCTGCCGGGGGACGAATTAGTGTGGGCCCCTGCCGGGGGACGAATTAGTGTGGGCCCCTGCCGGGGGACGAATTAGTGTGGGCCCCTGCCGGGGAACGAATTAATGTGGGCCCCTGCTGGGGGACGAATTAGTGTGGGCCCATGCTGGGGTCGAATTAGTGTGGGCCCCTGCCGGGGGCCGAATTAGTGTGGGCCCCTGCTGGGGGACGAATTAGTGTGGGCCCCTGCCGGGGACGAATTAGTGTGGGCCCCTGCCGGGGGACGAATTAGTTAGGCCCCGGCCGGGGGACGAATTAGTGTGGGCCCCTGCCCGGGGACGAATTAGTGTGGGCCACTGCCGGGGACGAATTAGTGTGGGCCCCTGCCAGGGGACGAATTAGTGTGGGCCCCTGCCGGGGGACGAATTAGTGTGGGCCCCTGCCGGGGGACGAATTAGTGTGGGCCCCTGCCGGGGGACGAATTAGTGTGGGCCCCTGCCGGGGGACGAATTAGTGTGGGCCCCTGCCGGGGGACGAATTAGTGTGGGCCCCTGCCGGGGACGAATTAGTGTGGGCCCCTGCCAGGGGACGAATTAGTGTGGGCCCCTGCCGGGGGACGAATTAGTGTGGGCCCCTGCCGGGGGACGAATTAGTGTGGGCCCCTGCCGGGGGACGAATTAGTGTGGGCCCCTGCCGGGGGACGAATTAGTGTGGGCCCCTGCCAGGGGACGAATTAGTGTGGGCCCCTGCCGGGGACGAATTAGTGTGGGCCCCTGCCGGGGGACGAATTAGTGTGGGCCCCTGCCGGGGGACGAATTAGTGTGGTCCCTGCCGGGGGGAATATTAGCGTGGGCCCCTGCCATGAGATGAATTAGTGTGGGCCCTTGCCAGGGGACGAATTAATGTGGGCCCCTGCCAGGGGACGAATTAGTGTGGGCCCCAGCCGGGGGACGAATTAGTGTGGGCCCCTGCCAGGGGACGAATTAGTGTGGGCCCCTGCCGGGGGACGAATTAGTGTGGGCCCCTGCCGGGAGACGAATTAGTGTGGGCCCCCCCCGGGGGGCGAAATAGTGTGGGGCCCTGCCGGGGACGAAGTAGTGTGGGCCCAGCCGGGACGAGTTAGTGTGGGCCCCTGCCGGGGGACGAATTAGTTAGGGCCCCTACCGGGGGACGAATTAGTGTGGGCCCCAACCGGGGACGAATTAGTGTGGGCCCCAGCCGGGGACGAATTAGTGTGGGCCCCCGCCGGGGACGAATTAGTGTGGGCCCTGCCGGGGGACGAATTAGTGTGGGCCCCTGCCGGGGGACGAATTAGTGTGGGCCCCTGCCGGGGGACGAATTAGTGTGGGCCCCAACCGGGGACGAATTAGTGTGGGCCCCTGCCGGCGGACGAATTAGTGTGGGCCCCTGCCGGGGGACGAATTAGTGTGGGCCCCTGCCGGGGGACGAATTAGTGTGGGCCCCTGCCGGGGGACGAATTAGTGTGGGCCCCTGCCGGGGGACGAATTAGTGTGGGCCCCTGCCGGGGGACGAATTAGTGTGGGCCCCTGCCGGGGGACGAATTAGTGTGGGCCCCTGCCGGGGGACGAATTAGTGTGGGCCCCTGCCGGGGGACGAATTAGTGTGGGCCCCTGCCGGGGGACGAATTAGTGTGGGCCCCTGCCGGGGGACGAATTAGTGTGGGCCCCTGCCTGTGGACGAATTAGTGTGGGCCCCTGCCGGGGGACGAATTAGTGTGGGCCCCTGCCGGCGGACGAATTAGTGTGGGCCCCTGCCTGTGGACTAATTAGTGTGGGACCTTGCCAAGGGACGAATTAGTGTGGGCCCCTGTCGGGGGACGAATTAGTGTGGGCCCCTGCCGGGGGACGAATTAGTGTGGGCCCCTGCAGGGGACAAATTTGTGTGGGCCCCTGCCATGGGACGAATTAGTGTGGGCCCCTGCCAGGGAACAAATTAGTGTGGGCCCCTGCCGGGGACGAATTAGTGTGGGCCCCTGCCGGGGGACGAATTAGTGTGGGCCCCTGCCGGGGGACGAATTAGTGTGGGCCCCTGCCGGGGGACGAATTAGTGTGGGCCCCTGCCGGGGGCGAATTAGTGTGGGCCCCTGCCGGGGGACGAATTAGTGTGGGCCCCTGCCGGGGGACGAATTAGTGTGGGCCCCTGCCGGGGGACGAATTAGTGTGGGCCCCTGCCGGGGACGAATTAGTGTGGGCCCCTGCCCGGGGACAGATTAGTGTGGGCCCCTGCCCGGGAACGAATTAGTGTGGGCCCCTGCCGGGGGACGAATTAGTGTGGGCCCCTGCCGGGGAACGAATTAGTGTGGGCCCCTGCCGAGGGACGAATTAGTGTGGGCCCCTGCCGGGGGACGAATTAGTGTGGGCCCCTGCCAGGGGACGAATTAGTGTGGGCCCCTGCCGGGGGACGAATTAGTGTGGGCCCCTTCCGGGGATGAATTAGTGTGGGCCCCTGCCGGGGGACGAATTAGTGTGGGCCCCTGCCGGGGGACGAATTAGTGTGGGCCCCTGCCGGGGGACGAATTAGTGTGGGCCCCTGCCGGGGGACGAATTAGTGTGGGCCCCTGCCAGGGGACGAATTAGTGTGGGCCCCTGCCGGGGGACGAATTAGTGTGGGCCCCTGCCGGGGACGAATTAGTGTGGGCCCCTGCCGGGGACGAATTAGTGTGGGCCCCTGCTGGGGGACGAATTAGTTAGGGCCCCTTCCGGGGGACGAATTAGTGTGGGCCCCTGCCGGGGACGAATTAGTGTGGGCCCCTGCCGGGGGACGAATTAGTGTGGGCCCCTGCTGGGGGACGAATTAGTGTGGGCCCCTGCCGGGGACGAATTAGTGTGGGCCCCTGCTGGGGACGAATTAGTGTGGGCCCCTGCCGGGGGACGAATTAGTGTGGGCCCCTGCCGGGGGACGAATTAGTGTGGGCCCTGCCGGGGGACGAATTAGTGTGGGCCCCTGCTGGGGGACGAATTAGTGTGGGCCCCTGCCGGGGGACGAATTAGTGTGGGCCCCTGCCGGGGGACAAATTAGTGTGGGCCCATGCTGGGGGACTAATTAGTGTGGGCCCCTGCTGGGGTCGGATTAGTGTGGGCCCCTGCCGGTGGACGAATTAGTGTGGGCCCCTGCCGGGGGACGAATTAGTGTGGGCCCCTGCCGGGGGACGAATTAGTGTGGGCCCCTGCCGGGGGACGAATTAGTGTGGGCCCCTGCCGGGGGCGAATTAGTGTGGGCTCCTGCCGGGAACGAATTAGTGTGGGCCCCTGCCGGGGGACGAATTAGTGTGGGCCCCTGCCAGGGGACGAATTAGTGTGGGCCCCTGCCGGGGGACGAATTAGTGTGGGCCCCTGCCGGGGACGAATTAGTGTGGGCCCCTGCCGGGGGACGAATTAGTGTGGGCCCCTGCCAGGGGACGAATTAGTGTGGGCCCCTGCCGGGGGACGAATTAGTGTGGGCCCCTGCCGGGGGACGAATTAGTGTGGGCCCCTGCCAGGGGACGAATTAGTGTGGGCCCCTGCCGGGGGACGAATTAGTGTGGGCCCCTGCCAGGGGACGAATTAGTGTGGGCCCCTGCCGGGGGACGAATTAGTGTGGGCCCCTGCCGGGGGACGAATTAGTGTGGGCCCCTGCCGGGGACGAATTAGTGTGGGCCCCTGCCGGGGATGAATTAGTGTGGGCCCCTGCCGGGGGACGAATTAGTGTGGGCCCCTGCCGGGGGACGAATTAGTGTGGGCCCCTGCCGGGGGACGAATTAGTGTGGGCCCCTGCCGGGGGACGAATTAGTGTGGGCCCCTGCCGGGGGACAAATTAGTGTGGGTCCTGTCAGGGGATGAATTAGTGTGGGCCCCTGCTGGGGGACGAATTAGTGTGGGCCCCTGCCAGGGGACGAATTAGTGTGGGCCCCTGCCAGGGGACGAATTAGTGTGGGCCCCTGCCGGGGGACGAATTAGTGTGGGCCTCTGCCGGGGGACGGATTAGTGTGGGCCCCTGCCGGGAAACGAATTAGTGTGGGCCCCGTCCGGGGGACGAACTAGTGTGGGCACCTGCCGGGGGACGAATTAGTGTGGGCCCCTGCCGGGGGACGAATTAGTGTGGGCCCCTGCCGGGGGACGAATTAGTGTGGGCCCCTGCCAGGGGACGAATTAGTGTGGGCCCCTGCCGGGGGACGAATTAGTGTGGGCCCCTGCCAGGGACGAATTAGTGTGGGCCCCTGCCAGGGGACGAATTAGTGTGGGCCCCTGCCGGGGACGAATTAGTGTGGGCCCCTGAAGGGGGACGAATTAGTGTGGGCCCCTGCCGGGGGACTAATTAGTGTGGGCCCCTGCCGGGGACGAATTAGTGTGGGCCCCTGCCGGGGGACGAATTAGTGTGGGCCCCTGCCAGGAGACGAATTAGTGTGGGCCCCTGCCGGGGACGAATTAGTGTGGGCCCCTGCCGGGGGACGAATTAGTGTGGGCCCCTGCCGGGGGACGAATTAGTGTGGGCCCCTGCCGGGGGACGAATTAGTGTGGGCCCCTGCCGGGGACGAATTAGTGTGGGCCCCTGCCGGGGGACGAATTAGTGTGGGCCCCTGCCGGGGGACGAATTAGTGTGGGGCCCTGCCGGGGGACGAATTAGTGTGGGCCCCGTCCGGGGATGAATTAGTGTGGGCCCCTGCCGGGGGACGAATTAGTGTGGGCCCCTGCCGGGGGACGAATTAGTGTGGGCCCCTGCCGGGGGACGAATTAGTGTGGGCCCCTGCCAGGGGACGAATTAGTGTGGGCCCCTGCCGGGGGACGAATTAGTGTGGGCCCCTGCCGGGGGACGAATTAGTGTGGGCCCCTGCCGGGGGACGAATTAGTGTGGGCCCCTGCCGGGGGACGAATTAGTGTGGGCCCCTGCCGGGGGACGAATTAGTGTGGGCCCCTGCCGGGGACGAATTAGTGTGGGCCCCTGCCGGGGGACGAATTAGTGTGGGTCCCCTGCCGGGGACGAATAAGTGTGGGCCCCTGCCATGGGACGAATTAATTTGGGCCCCTGCCGGGGACAAATTAGTGTGGGCCCCTGCCGGGGGACGAATTAGTGTGGGCCCCTGCTGGGGACGAATTAGTGTGGGCCCCTGCCGGGGGACGAATTAGTGTGGGCCCCTGCCAAGGGACGAATTAGTGTGGGCCCCTGCCGGGGGACGAATTAGTGTGGGCCCCTGCCGGGGGACGAATTAGTGTGGGCCCCTGCCGGGGGACGAATTAGTGTGGGCCCCTGCCAGGGGACGAATTAGTGTGGGCCCCTGCCGGGGACGAATTAGTGTGGGCCCCTGCTGGGAGATGGATTAGTGTGGGCCCCTGCCAGGGGACGAATTAGTGTGGGCCCCTGCCAGCAGACAGATTAGTGTGGGCCCCTGCTGGGGGACGAATTAGTGTGGGCCCCTGACCGGGGACGAATTAGTGTGGGCCCCTGCCGGGGGACGAATTAGTGTGGGCCCCTGCCGGGGGACAAATTAGTGTGGGCCCTTGTCGGGCCGACGAATTAGTGTGGGCCCCTGCCAGGGGACGAATTAGTGTGGGCCCCAACCGGGGACGAATTAGTGTGGGCCCCAACCGGGGACGAATTAGTGTGGGCCCCTGCCGGGGGACGAATTAGTGTGGGCCCCTGCCGGGGGACGAATTAGTGTGGGCCCCTGCCAGGGGACGAATTAGTGTGGGCCCCTGCCGGGGACGAATTAGTGTGGGCCCCTGCCAGGGACGAATTAGTGTGGGCCCCTGCCGGGGGACGAATTAGTGTGGGCCCCTGCCGGGGGGCGAATTAGTGTGGGCCCCTGCCAGGGGAAGAATTAGTGTGGGGCCCTGCCAGGGGAGAAAGTGTGGGCCCCTGCTGGTGGACGAATTAGTGTGGGCCCCTGCCGTGGGACGAATTAGTGTGGGCCCCTGCCGGGGGACGAATTAGTGTGGGCCCCTGCCGGGGGACGAATTAGTGTGGGCCCCTGCCGGGGGACGAATTAGTGTGGGCCCCTGCCAGGGACGAATTAGTGTGGGCCCCTGCCAGGGGACGAATTAGTGTGGGCCCCTGCCGGGGGACGAATTAGTGTGGGCCCCTGCCGGGGGACGAATTAGTGTGGGCCCCTGCCGGGGGACGAATTAGTGTGGGCCCCTGCCGGGGGACGAATTAGTGTGGGCCCCTGCCGGGGGACGAATTAGTGTGGGCCCCTGCCGGGGACGAATTAGTGTGGGCCCCTGCCGGGGGGCGGATTAGTGGGGGGCCCCGGCGGGGGACGAATTAATGTGGGCCCCAGCCGGGGACGAATTAGTGTGGGCCCCTGCCAGGGAACGAATTAGTGTGGGCCCCTTCCGGGGACGAATTAGTGTGGGCCCCTGCCGGGGGACGAATTAGTGTGGGCCCCTGCCGGGGGACGAATTAGTGTGGGCCCCTGCCGGGGAACGAATTAGTGTGGGCCCCTGCCAGGGACGAATTAGTGTGGGCCCCTGCCGGGGGACGAATTAGTGTGGGCCCCTGCCGGGGGACGAATTAGTGTGGGCCCCTGCCAGGGGACGAATTAGTGTGGGCCCCTGCCGGGGGACGAATTAGTGTGGGCCCCTGCCGGGGGACGAATTAGTGTGGGCCCCTGCCGGGGACGAATTAGTGTGGGCCCCTGCCGGGGGACAAATTAGTGTGGGCCCCTGCCGGGGACGAATTAGTGTGGGCCCCTGCCGGGGGACGAATTAGTGTGGGCCCCTGCCAGGGGACGAATTAGTGTGGGCCCCTGCCAGGGACGAATTAGTGTGGGCCCCTGCCGGGGGACGAATTAGTGTGGGCCCCTGCCGGGGACGAATTAGTGTGGGCCCCTGCCGGGGGACGAATTAGTGTGGGCCCCTGCCGGGGGACGAATTAGTGTGGGCCCCTGCCAGGGGACGAATTAGTGTGGGCCCCTGCCGGGGGACGAATTAGTGTGGGCCCCTGCCAGGGGACGAATTAGTGTGGGCCCCTGCCGGGGGACGAATTAGTGTGGGCCCCTGCCGGGGACGAATTAGTGTGGGCCCCTGCCGGGGGACGAATTAGTGTGGGCCCCTGCCGGGGGACGAATTAGTGTGGGCCCCTGCCGGGGGACGAATTAGTGTGGGCCCCTGCCGGGGACGAATTAGTGTGGGCCCCTGCCGGGGGACGAATTAGTGTGGGCCCCTGCCAGGGGACGAATTAGTGTGGGCCCCTGCCGGGGGACGAATTAGTGTGGGCCCCTGCCGGGGACGAATTAGTGTGGGCCCCTGCCGGGGGACAGATTAGTGTGGGCCCCTGCCGGGGAACGAATTAGTGTGGGCCCCTGCCGGGGGACGAATTAGTGTGGGCCCCTGCCGGGGGACGAATTAGTGTGGGCCCCTGCCAGGGGACGAATTAGTGTGGGCCCCTGCCGGGGGACGAATTAGTGTGGGCCCCTGCCAGGGGACGAATTAGTGTGGGCCCCTGCCGGGGACGAATTAGTGTGGGCCCCTGCCGGGGGACGAATTAGTGTGGGCCCCTGCCGGGGGACGAATTAGTGTGGGCCCCTGCCGGGGACGAATTAGTGTGGGCCCCTGCCGGGGGACGAATTAGTGTGGGCCCCTGCCGGGGGACGAATTAGTGTGGGCCCCTGCCGGGGGACAAATTAGTGTGGGCCCCTGCCAGGGGACGAATTAGTGTGGGCCCCTGCCGGGGGACGAATTAGTGTGGGCCCCTGCCAGGGACGAATTAGTGTGGGCCCCTGCCGGGGGACGAATTAGTGTGGGCCCCTGCCAGGGGACGAATTAGTGTGGGCCCCTGCCAGGGGACGAATTAGTGTGGGCCCCTGCCAGGGGACGAATTAGTGTGGGCCCCTGCCGGGGGACGAATTAGTGTGGGCCCCTGCCAGGGACGAATTAGTGTGGGCCCCTGCCGGGGGACGAATTAGTGTGGGCCCCTGCCGGGGGACGAATTAGTGTGGGCCCCTGCCGGGGGACGAATTAGTGTGGGCCCCTGCCGGGGACGAATTAGTGTGGGCCCCTGCCGGGGGACGAATTAGTGTGGGCCCCTGCCAGGGGACGAATTAGTGTGGGCCCCAACCGGGGACGAATTAGTGTGGGCCCCTGCCGGGGGACGAATTAGTGTGGGCCCCTGATGGGGGACGAATTAGTGTGGGCCCCTGCCGGGGGACGAATTAGTGTGGGCCCCTGCCGGGGGACGAATTAGTGTGGGCCCCTGCCGGGGGACGAATTAGTGTGGGCCCCTGCCAGGGGACGAATTAGTGTGGGCCCCTGCCGGGGGACGAATTAGTGTGGGCCCCTGCCAGGGGACGAATTAGTGTGGGCCCTGCCGGGGATGAATTAGTGTGGGCCCCTGCCGGGGGACGAATTAGTGTGGGCCCCTGCCGGGGACGAATTAGTGTGGGCCCCTGCCGGGGGACGAATTAGTGTGGGCCCCTGCCGGGGGACGAATTAGTGTGGGCCCCTGCCAGGGGACGAATTAGTGTGGGCCCCTGCCGGGGGACGAATTAGTGTGGGCCCCTGCCGGGGACGAATTAGTGTGGGCCCCTGCCGGGGGACGAATTAGTGTGGGCCCCTGCCAGGGGACGAATTAGTGTGGGCCCCTGCCAGGGGACGAATTAGTGTGGGCCCCTGCCGGGGGACGAATTAGTGTGGGCCCCTGCCGGGGGACGAATTAGTGTGGGCCCCTGCCAGGGGACGAATTAGTGTGGGCCCCTGCCGGGGGACGAATTAGTGTGGGCCCCTGCCGGGGACGAATTAGTGTGGGCCCCTGCCGGGGGACGAATTAGTGTGGGCCCCTGCCGGGGACGAATTAGTGTGGGCCCCTGCCGGGGGACGAATTAGTGTGGGCCCCTGCCGGGGGACGAATTAGTGTGGGCCCCTGCCGGGGGACGAATTAGTGTGGGCCCCTGCCGGGGGAAGAATTAGTGTGGGCCCCTGCCAGGGGACGAATTAGTGTGGGCCCCTGCCGGGGGACGAATTAGTGTGGGCCCCTGCCGGGGGACGAATTAGTGTGGGCCCCTGCCGGGGGACGAATTAGTGTGGGCCCCTGCCGGGGGACGAATTAGTGTGGGCCCCTGCCGGGGGACGAATTAGTGTGGGCCCCTGCCGGGGGACGAATTAGTGTGGGCCCCTGCCAGGGGACGAATTAGTGTGGGCCCCTGCCAGGGGACGAATTAGTGTGGGCCCCTGCCGGGGGACGAATTAGTGTGGGCCCCTGCCGGGGGACGAATTAGTGTGGGCCCCTGCCGGGGGACGAATTAGTGTGGGCCCCTGCCGGGGGACGAATTAGTGTGGGCCCCTGCCGGGGACGAATTAGTGTGGGCCCCTGCCGGGGGACGAATTAGTGTGGGCCCCTGCCAGGGGACGAATTAGTGTGGGCCCCTGCCGGGGACGAATTAGTGTGGGCCCCTGCCGGGGGACGAATTAGTGTGGGCCCCTGCTGGGGGACGAATTAGTGTGGGCCCCTGCCGGGGACGAATTAGTGTGGGCCCCTGCCAGGGACGAATTAGTGTGGGCCCCTGCCGGGGGACGAATTAGTGTGGGCCCCTGCCAGGGGACGAATTAGTGTGGGCCCCTGCCGGGGGACGAATTAGTGTGGGCCCCTGCCGGGGACGAATTAGTGTGGGCCCCTGCCGGGGGACGAATTAGTGTGGGCCCCTGCCGGGGGACGAATTAGTGTGGGCCCTGCCGGGGGACAAATTAGTGTGGGCCCCTGCCAGGAGACGAATTAGTGTGGGCCCCTGCCGGGAGACAAATTAGTGTGGGCCCCTGCCGGGGGACGAATTAGTGTGGGCGCCTGCCAGGGGACGAATTAGTGTGGGCCCCTGCCGGGGGACGAATTAGTGTGGGCCCCTGCCAGGGACGAATTAGTGTGGGCCCCTGCCAGGGGACGAATTAGTGTGGGCCCCTGCCGGGGGACGAATTAGTGTGGGCCCCTGAAGGGGGAACGAATTAGTATGGGCCCGTGCCGGGGGACGAATTAGTGTGGGCCCCTGCCGGGGGACGAATTAGTGTGGGCCCCTGCCGGGGGACGAATTAGTGTGGGCCCCTGCCAGGGGACGAATTAGTGTGGGCCCCTGCCGGGGGACTAATTAGTGTGGGCCTATGCTGGGGGACTGATTAGTGTGGGCCCCTGCCGGTGGACAAATTAGTGTGGGCCCCTGCCGGGGGACGAATTAGTGTGGGCCCCTGCCAGGGGACGAATTAGTGTGGGCCCCTGCCGGGGGACGAATTAGTGTGGGCCCCTGCCAGGGGACGAATTAGTGTGGGCCCCTGCCAGGGGACGAATTAGTGTGGGCCCCTGCCGGGGGACGAATTAGTGTGGGCCCCTGCCGGGGGAATTAGTGTGGGCCCCTGCCGGGGGACGAATTAGTGTGGGCCCACGAATTGGTGTGGGCCCCTGCCAGGGTACGAATTAGTGTGGGCCCCTGCCAGGGAACGAATTAGTGTGGGCCCCTGCCGGGGGGACGAATTAGTGTGGGCCCCTGCCGGGGGACGAATTAGTGTGGGCCCCTGCCGGGGGACGAATTAGTGTGGGCCCCTGCCGGGGGACGAATTAGTGTGGGCCCCTGCCGGGGGACGAATTAGTGTGGGCCCCTGCCGGGGGACGAATTAGTGTGGGCCCCTGCCGGGGGACGAATTAGTGTGGGCCCCTGCCAGGGGACGAATTAGTGTGGGCCCCTGCCTGAATTAGTGTGGGCCCCTGCTGGGGTCGGATTAGTGTGGGCCCCTGCCGGTGGACGAATTAGTGTGGGTGCCTCTCGGGGACGAATTAGTGTGGGCCCCTGAAGGGGGAACGAATTAGTATGGGCCCATGCCGGGGGAACAATTAGTGTGGGCCCCTCCTGGGGGATGGATTAGTGTGGGCCCCTGCCGGGGGATGAATTAGTGTGGGCCCCTGCCGGGGGACTAATTAGTGTGGGCCCCTGCCGGGGGACGAATTAGTGTGGGCCCCTGCCGGGGGACGAATTAGTGTGGGCCCCTGCCGGGGGACGAATTAGTGTGGGCCCCTGCCGGGGGACGAATTAGTGTGGGCCCCTGCCGGGGGACGAATTAGTGTGGGCCCCTGCCAGGGGACGAATTAGTGTGGGCCCCTGCCGGGGGACGAATTAGTGTGGGCCCCTGCCAGGGGACGAATTAGTGTGGGCCCCTGCCGGGGGACGAATTAGTGTGGGCCCTGCCGGGGGACGAATTAGTGTGGGCCCCTGCCGGGGGACGAATTAGTGTGGGCCCCTGCCACTGGACGAATTAGTGTGGGCCCCTGCCGGGGGACGAATTAGTGTGGGCCCCTGCCGGGGGACAGATTTGTGTGGGCCCCTGCCAGGGGACAGATTAGTGTGGGCCCCTGCCAGGAGACGAATTAGTGTGGGGAACATATTAGTGTGGGCCCCTGCCGGGGGACGAATTAGTGTGGGCCCCTGCCGGGGGACGAATTAGTGTGGGCCCCTGCCAGGGGACAAATTAGTGTGGGCCCCTGCCGGGGGACGAATTAGTGTGGGCCCCTGCCAGGGGACGAATTAGTGTGGGCCCCTGCCGGGGGACGAATTAGTGTGGGCCCCTGCCGGGGGACGAATTAGTGTGGGCCCCTGCCGGGGGACGAATTAGTGTGGGCCCCTGCCGGGGGACAGATTAGTGTGGGCCCCTGCCAGGAGACGAATTAGTGTGGGCCCCTGCCGGGGGACGAATTAGTGTGGGCCCCTGCCAGGGGACGAATTAGTGTGGGCCACTGCCTGGGGGACGAATTAGTGTGGGCCCCTGCCGGGGAACAAATTAGTGTGGGTCCCTGCTGGGGGACGACGAATTAGTGTGGGCCCCTGCCGGGGACCGATTAGAGTGCGCCCCTCCCGGCGGCCGAATTAGTGTGGGCCCCTGCCGGGGGACGAATTAGTGTGGGCCCTGCCGGGGGACGAATTAGTGTGGGCCCCTGCCGGGGGACGAATTAGTGTGGGCCCCTGCCGGGGGACGAATTAGTGTGGGCCCCTGCCGGGGGACGAATTAGTGTGGGCCCCTGCTCGGGGACGAATTAGTGTGGGCCCCTGCCGGGGAACGAATTAGTGTGGGCCCCTGCCGAGGGACGAATTAGTGTGGGCCCCTGTCGGGGGATGAATTAGTGTGGGCCCCTGCCGGGGGATGAATTAGTGTGGGCCCCTGCCGGGGGACGAATTTGCGTGGGCCCCTGCCAGGGCACGAATTAGTGTGGTACCTTGCCGGGGGACGAATTTGTGTGGGCTCCTGCCGGGGGACAAATTAGTGTGGGCCCCTGCCCGGAGACGAATTAGTGTGGGCCCCTGCCGGGGGACGAATTAGTGTGGGCCCCTGCCGGGGACGAATTAGTGTGGGCCCCTGCTGGGGGACGAATTAGTGTGGGCCCCTGCCGGGGGACGAATAAGTGTGGGCCTCTGCCGGGGGACGGATTAGTGTGGGCCCCTGCCGGGAAACGAATTTTTTGGGGCCCCCGCCGGGGGACGTATTAGTGTGGGCCCATGTCGCCGGACGAATTAGTGTGGACCCCTGCCGGGGAACAAACTAGTGTGGGCCCCTGCCGGACGAATTAGTGTGGGCCCTGCCATGACGAATTAGTGTGGGCCCCTGCCGGGGGACGAATTAGTGTAGGCCCCTGCCCTGGGACGAATTAGTTTGGGCCCCTGAAGGGGGACGAATTAGTGGGGGCCCCTGCCGGGAGACGAATTAGTGAGGGCCCCTGCCAGGGGATGAATTAGTTTGGGCCCCTGCCGGGGGACAAATTAGTGTGGGCCCCTGCCAGACGAATTAGTGTGGGCCCCTGCCGGGGAATGAATTAGTGTGGGCCCCTGGGACGAAATAGTGTGGGCCCATGCCGGGAGACGAATGAGTGTGGGCACCTGCCGGGGAACAAATTAGTATGGACCCCTGCCGGGGAACGAATTAGTGTGGGCCCCTGCTAGGGGACGAATTAGTGTGGGCCCCTGCCGGGGGACGAATTAGTGTGGGCCCCTGCCGGGGGACGAATTAGTGTGGGCCCCTGCCAGGGGACGAATTAGTGTGGGCCCCTGGCGGGGACGAATTAGTGTGGGCCCCTGCCGGGGTCAAATTAGTGTGGGCCCCTGCCGGCTGCCGGGGGACGAATTAGTGTGGGCCCCTGCGAATTAGTGTGGGCCCCTGCCGGGGACGAAATTAGTGGGCCCCTGCCGGCACTAATTAGAGTGGGCCCCTGCCATGGGACGAATTAGTGTGGGCCCCTGCAAGGACACGAATTAGTGTGGGCCCCTGCTGGGGAATGAATTAGTGTGGGCCTCTGCCGGGGGATTGTGTGGGCCCCTGCCCGAATTAGTGTGGGCCCCAGCCGGGGACGAATTAGTGTGGGCCCCTGCCGTGGGCCCCTGCCAGGGGACGAATTAGTGTGGGCCCCTGCCAGGGGACGAATTAGTGTGGGCCCCTGCCAGGGGACGAATAACTGTAGGCCCCTGCCGGGGGACGAATTAGTGTGGGCCCCTGCTGGGGAACAAATTAGTGTGGGCCCCTGCCGGGGGACTAATTAGTGTGGGCCCCTGCCGGGGGACGAATTAGTGTGGGCCCCTGCCGGGGGACGAATTAGTGTGGGCCCCTGCCGGGGGACTAGTTGGTGTGGGCCCCTGCCGAGGGGCCAAAACCCTACCTTGGCACCAAAAACCCCCTACCTATTATATAATGTATATATAAATTATATATATATATATATATATATACTAATTATATACTATATATATATATATATATATATAATATACATATATATATATATATATATAATTTTAAATATATATATTATATATATATATATATAATATATATATATATATATATACCGGTATATTAAATATATAATTTATATATATATATATATAATATATATAAATAATATATATAAATACACTATATATTCTATTATATTATATATAATTTATATATATATATATATATATATATATATATATATATATATATATATATATAAGGTATGGCGGGTTTAGCGCCAAGGGAGTGTTTTGGCGACAAGAAAGGGGCGTTTTGGCGCCAAGGTAAAAACAACATATATATATATATATATATATATAATTTTTATATATATATAATATATTATACTATATATATATATATATATACAATTTGCATATATTATATAATAGGTAGGGTTTTTTAGGTGCCAAGGTAGGATTTTGGCACCCAGGTAGGGGGGTTTTGGCACCAGTGTAGGGTTTTGGCGCCATGGTAAGGGGGTTTTGGTGCCATGGTAGGGTTTTGGCGCCAAGGTAGGGGGGTTTTGGTGCCAAGGTACTGGCGTTTAGGCACCAAGGTAGGGTTTTTTGCACCAAGGTAGGGGGTTTTGGCGCCAAGGTAGAGTTTCGGTGCCAAGGTTGTTGTTGTTGTTGTTGTTCCCCAAGCTGCCTGGCCGAACAGCCCCAAGGCCCCGAGCAATTCCAAGGCCATAACCGAGTGCCCCCACAGAACCCTCCCCGCCGACCACAATTAAGCCTGGGTAACCGAAGCCACTCCATGGCGGGGGGCTGAGGAGGGTGCGGAAACGCCCGGGAAACCAAAACCCCACCCAGGGCCCTGTGCCCCTCAGCAATTATGAAGAGAAAGTTGAAGGGCAAGGGAAAAATGTGATGCTTTGGCTTCCAATCTTGGTAGATTGGGAGGTCAATCCACGGAAGAGACGCCGTCACTTGAGATCTAGAAAATATATAAGTTAAAGGAAAAGTCAGAGTAAGCTATGGGTGTGGCAGAGATTGCTCAGCTCTCACTCTGATAGACCAGCCCATCACCACATGACTAAAACCCAATCCTCTCAGCATCAGCTAGGAAAGGCCCTAGAAAGCCGCCTTTGGCGGGGGGATAGCTCCCCTATTTCAACCCCTTTCGGGGTTGGGCACCCGCCCGCCAAGGTAGGGGGTTTTGGTGCCAAAGTAGGGGTTTGGCGCCAAGGTAGGGAAGTTTTGGCTCCAAGGTAGGGTTTTGGCGCCAAGGTAGGGGGTTTTTGGCGCCAAGGTAGGATTTTGGCGCCAAGGTAGGGCGGTTTTGGCGCCAAGGTAGGGTTTTGTCGCCAAGTTAAGGGGGTTTTGGCGCCAAAAAATAAATAAACCAAAAAATATATATATATATATATATATACTGTATATATTCTATATACCTGGGCCCCAAAACCCTACCTTGGCGCAAAAAAAACCCTACCTATTATATATATATAAATTATATATATATATACTCTATACAGTATATAAATAATCTAAATATATATAATAATATATATATATATATATATATATTATATATATATATAGTATATATACCGGTATATATATATATATATATAATATATATACCGGTATATACATATACAGTTATATATATAATTTATATATATATATATATATATATATATAATAATATATATATATACAGTATATATATATATATATATATATATATATATATATATATATATATATATATATATATATATATATATATATATATATATGTTCTCTAGTGTCTTACTCTCACAGCCCACTGGCACAAGTCAGCCTTTCTCTCTGGCGTAGGGAAGCATCGACCCCATCGCCCACCACTTCGGTGGTGCAGTCAGCCTCTGTAGCAGTTACGGTGATGTCTTCGCACTGCTTTATTGTAACACAGTTAAGGCTGGTGTGGTGCAGATTCGCCAGGTGCAAGTGCTTCAGGGGGACTTTGTTAAGTCTTGCTGAGACACTGTTAGCGCTATACCAACATCAGCGACTGTAATGACATGATGGGGCTGTGTTATGGCAAGTCTTAATTGTACTGTACTACAGTAATAAGACTGAAACCACACTCTCTGTGGATAAAGCAGTTTTAAAACTTGTATGTATGTATTCTGGCTATAATTAGACGATTTTATTCACATTAGGAAGGGTATGTGGTAATCAGAGGAATAATTGAGATAGTCTTTACCCTTTAGATGCCCACAGATCCTTCCTAAGCTGTATAAAATCGTCTACAGAGAAACATAATAAACTGTAAAAATGCATCATGATCCTCAAGGGGTACTCGAATGTTTGTAATTATAGGAGCAAGATTTAAAATTTACCTGACTGGAAGAATGGTCCTGGTTCCTGTTGGGCCAAGGTGTCCAGACTAGCGACCTGGTGGGGGGTGGTGGAGGGGAGGAGGAGAGAGAGGGAGGCAGAGGAGGGGTCATGGTGGAGGAGGAGGAGGAGGGAGGTGGCATCTTCAAACAATCCTTGTACCATTTGACTGATCACTTGCAGGTGTTGATCTGGACCCGGTGATGGCGAGAGTGATGTGGAACCTGTAGGTACAAAAACACAAAATATACTGTGCGTAAATATAAATAACAAAAAACATAAATACACATAAATAAACAATAGCATAAGCATAAATATAAACATAAACATAAACATAGATATACAGTAAGTGAAAAAATTTCTACCAAAGAATGTACAAATTTATATCAAAGGGGGGTCTTGGGGGTGTTATTTAGCTTGATAGAGGGCTAGGGAGCAACACCCCCGAGCCCCCCCCCCCCCCTCCAACACCCTGCCCCTTAATTTACCATGCCTAAATGGTCTAACTCCTCCATACACTCAACACCCACAAGAATATTTATACATCAAGACAGCACCTTGTCAAAACCTAAGTAATTCACCTTAAAATACCACTACCATGAATTCCACACTTGCCGTAAACTATCTATCTATCTATATATTGCAGAACACTTTACTCCCCTTTATGAGGGTGGTCATACACAAAATGCCCCCAAGCGGACCCATGCCACCTGAAGAAGACAACCTGTGCCACTTTATTCAAGGACGTACAGGATTGAGCACTCAATTAGGGGTCTGTCCGACTCCAAGGCCTTCTGTGTATCCTTTCAGCACTATTTTTCAACAGTGGTGGGTGGCTAGTCCATCCACCAACTTGATCATCCTTAGGTGAGCAGTAAGGATTTGTTTAAAGTGTACTCCTCTACATGGGTTGCCGTACTTCTCACTTATCAGCTTGTTCTTCCTCTGTCCAATTACTATTCTTTCCTCTTTTACTCCAGCCATCTGGTCTGGTCTGGGTTGCCGACCAAAGCTTATGAGTCCCATCCACCCAGATTTGTATAAGAATGTCTCTCCTAGATGGGTTGCCAACCAAGACTGACGAGTACCATCCACCCATAAAACTACCCTGTGTATTTCTGTATATACAGTATATGTAGAATATAATGTATATGTTCAATATATAATATTGACAAAGAACACTAACCTGCCACAGACACTAAACAAGTGAGCATCAGAGAGACAGTCACACGCCTTCCCCCTGCCCATGTTGCTCACTATATGATCGCTTTATTTAGCTGTTAAGTCTCAATGTGTGTGTGTTTGTGACTGTGTATATAATTATATGTGTATACCTGTTTGTGTGTGTGTGTTACAGGTATAAATAAATCCAACCATACAGTATAGGAAGCGGCCCACCACCCCTATCAAACATTAACACCCTCTCTCCGCTATCCTTCCTCGCTAACCTGCATTCAGTCTTGCATAATTATTTACCAGGTTAAACGAAGACGGGTACGGGGGTTCTAACACTACCTCAGCCGACCTCTTGATGAAGTTATCGTGGTGTTTTGGTTATAATGCTCAAATTAATTATTTATTTGTATTTTATTTATTTATTTGTTTATTATTTTGTTATATATATATATATATATATATATATTTATTTTTATATTGTATATATATATATATATATATATCTATATATATATATATATATATATATATATATATATATATATATATATACCGGTATATATATAATTTATTTTTGTTTTTTTTTTGTTTTTTTTCATTTTCCGAGCAATATGCCTATACATTTTTGTTTGGCCCTACTATCAAACACACACACACACACACACACACACACACAAGAATTAACACACACACACACCTCCTCGGACCCCTTCCAAGCTGAATTTATGTATACAGTTTCTTTGGTAGAGAAGTGTTTCACCCAATGGCCGATTTTTCCTAAATAATTCGTTCTTCTTAATGCAGAGTTGCAAGAAAATCCTCCTGTGTAAATTCAGTTAGCGTTAAGGGGAGATATTTTATTTTTCTGGTTCCCCTTCTCCATCATGTTTAGCCCCCATTAGTTTTCAGATTTTAGGACGTTCGGCCCATTAGTTTGGCGATTATAAGACTTGCCGCTCTATTTCTTTGTCAAAATAAGATTTTTCGTGCGATTTAGGTGTTGACTTTTATTCTGGCGAGCGATAGCGGGGGGGGGGGGGGCGTGCGCCTTTGGGGTGTTTCTCTAAAGATTGGTGGAGGTTCATGGATGAACCTAAATACAATTAATAGATAGATAGATAAATCAGTAAATAATTATGCCCCTTCCCTCTTAAGATCACAGCCAGCGGGGATATTAATGCTGTTAACCCGTCAAGTACGGGTAGACTTATAAGAGTTCTACCGGTGCGCTGCGGGTAGGCCCATATAATCCAGGTTTTTGAGTGCGTAACAAAACCGCGGGCTTACAGCCAGGCGGCTACAAATTGGTGTGGCTGTAGTACAACTTGGCAACTCTCGATACCACCCTGCCACATGCTCGGCCCGCACCCACTCAAGCAGTACACAAGCACTTGTCATGGAGCCTATACGTCCCTCATGCTCTCGCCCTGATGACACAACCAGAACTCCTGGTGGTGTCAGCGGCCGTGGAAGGCAGAGAGTGGCTGCTAAAGACCCGAGCTACCATTACTATGGCACGAGTAGCTCCGAGGACGAGGAACCTGCACGTAAAGCACGTAAAACACATGCAAGCAGGGGCAATGCACAGAGGTCATTGTCTTTCAAGGACACTGCCACAACCACCCAGGCAACTGCTACCACCACTGCCACCGCTACCACCGACGCAGGAGGTCGCCCTGGGGCTGCAGGACCTGCGGGGACCACTGGGAAGACAGGGAAGGGCATGGGTAAAAAAAAATTTACCTCTGCCACTACCACCGTGCCACCACCAGCCGCCTCTGCCCCTGCCCCTGCCCCTGCCAAAGGGAAGAAAGGGACGAAGGGCAAGGTGACAGGGACCACCATAATATTGCCATCCAGGACCTCTGCTGGCCCTGCCGACGCCGCCCCTGCCGGCCCTTCTTCCCCTGCCACTGCCCCTGTCACTGCCCCTGCCTCTGCCAAAGGGAAGAAAGGGACGAAGAGCAAGGCGACAGGGACAACTATAATATTGCCATCCAGGACCTCTGCTGGCCCTGCCGATGCCGCCCTAATATACAGCTGACTGCCGTGGCTGGCCTTGGACAGCGACACACAGACTTCCCTTCCTCCCTCCCTCCCTCCCTCCCTCCCTCCCACCCACCCACCCACCCAACCCAAACTCTCCCATAAATACATTCATAAGGCTTATATATCGCATAATTGGTCTGTATGCGGTATATTCATTGTTATATGGGTCGCCTACATACGTACACGTACTTTATATATAACATGACAGTGCTGAAAATATGATATATACGTGATATTACAGCCAACAGACCCTGTACTCCTCTTCAATCCTTCATACCTTCCCGCGTAACCTCTCTCACCTCAGTTCCCGCCTCTAAACTCTCTCATAATTCGCTTATATGTCGCATATTTGGTCTATATGCGGCATATTCCTTGGTATATGGGTGGCCTACATACGTACACATACGTACATATATGTACACATACTCTACATAGCATAAAAGTGCTCAAAATAGGATACATATGCGACATTACGCCCTAACCCGCCCTCCCCTCCCTCTACTCCTACCCCCTGGGCGCGTGGATATTCACCCGGGAAATCTTGCCGCGCGATGACAATCTGGCCGCGCAATGCCATTCGCTCCACTTTTTTCAACTACGGACCGCCCCCCCCCCCAGACATTTTTTGGGGGGTCAAATATATATGGCTCGATGCGCGCGAACATTCCCTACACGTTTATGTACTTTTCATCGATATTTGCAAGGGTCGCCAAAATCGTCATACCTCCGCACAGGGGAAGCTGTATACTACAGGGGGTGTGCACGTCTTAGGTTAAGGGGACCGTCCGCCTTTTTTACCCAAAAATCGTAAATTTAACATTATTTTGTTTTATACATAGAAGGCTGGCTATATATTCCCTCAACCTGTGTGTAAAAGTTGAATGCCGAAAATTGCTTCTAAGTGCATTATTTCGAGCTTTATATAAAGCTTTCGCAGGCTGAATATAGGCCTAATATATATGTATATATATATTTTTTTTATATAGGAATCATTACAAATTAATTTCATGTAATAGGACTAATATATATGTATAAATTACTAAAATGTAAATAGAAATAATTAAAAATAAATTTCCTGTAATAGGACTAGAGTTATTCTACTGAAAAACAGTTTTTGAAGTTTGCGAGGCTTTTTCTCAACACAAAAATGTCAAACAATTCCAACTCGGAAATACAAATAATCGAAAAACAACTTGTCATACAGTAAAGATTCATATACCATTGGAAAGCCCATAAAAAAATCTATAAAGTAGTCAAGGGGAATTCGTTTAGCCACCCCCATTCATGCACAGCACGTCTTCCAATTTGCAAACACATTGAAAAATGTCAACCTAAAAATATATTAGGCTAAAAATAAAACTAGATGAAATATACAACAAATGCTTGACTAGAATGTAGAAACACCTTTTGTGAGTTGATTGAACACAAAAAGAAAGACTATACACTAGATTCTTGAGTAGAGTGTCAATTATTGTAGTGTGTAATTTAATTTTGTCTAATTTTGACCTTAATTTTTGACATATATAAAAAACTATAAACCAATTTTCAACCTGATGGTACCAAACATTAGCTCTCATAGTCCTCTAAACGTATACCAAATCTCATTTAAATCAGAGGAAGTTCACCGACACCCTGGGAGTAAAAGGCGGACGGTCCTCTTAACTATTAATGGAGGGCTCGCTACACACGGCTCCAGGGGGGTTAATACTTTATAAAGGAAAACAGCGGGGTGGCTGTAATTCTATTTGTTGTTCTACAGATATATGCTTCACCCTGGGAGCTTCAAGTTATGGGCTTGACCTCTTAGCAATATATATATATATATATATATATACCCTATATATATACCCTATATATATATATATAAAAATTTATATATATACTGTATATATATATATTAAATATATACCGGTATATATATATATATACTGAAACACGTTTAATTAACTTATAATTGACAAAAGGATCTCACTCTCACTCACACTCTCACTCTCACTCTCTCTCTCTCTCATTTATTTGCTTATTTATTCATTTATATATGTTTTGTTTTCTTTAGTTTCCTGCCTAGACCTCCATAAATATCCCCAAGACCCCCTCGTCGAAATAAATGTGCGTTTTTTATCGCTTTCTCCTAAATTACCTCTAATGTACCTTGATTTTGATCCTCTATTACTCTTTTAACCTTGGGGGGACATGCACTTGTTACAAGCAGCTTTGTCTTTTGTCTCCTTCATGCACATAGATAATATGTTATCGTAATTGTATTTCATTTTTTCCCACTAAAGATAAAACCTGGTTAAAACTAAAAGCACTTATGATAAATCATGATCTCCATGATCAATCCTGTAAGTCCTTCAGTAGCCTGGCTCGTGTTGTCCCTCTTACAGGGAGAAGGTCCGCTTGGGGACCTTCTGTGTATGGCCACCCTCATTAAGGGGAGTAAGGCGTCCGACAATAGATAGATGATCTCCATTCTTCAAATATACACCAAAAACTCCTCTACAGCTTTCTTCATATTCTCATGGTGATGATTGATTTCAGTATCTACGGTTTTGTGCTAATTTTGGAGGTTTAAAAGCATCAAACATATATAGCATGCCTCGTGAGAGCGTAAGTCACGCGAGTGTGTCATGGAAAATTAATCTCCCTCTACAGTGAGCAGATCCACGCAAAAGCTAACTATGTGTGGGTGAGTCTCTCCCCAGGTGAAGGTATTGAGGGATAAGCCTTTACAATGGCATCTCGTAGCTATTTTCTACTTTCCTATTTTCTGAAGTGTAGATAGGGGAGAAGGGGTGTTGGAGAGAGAGGAAGCTGTTGGAGTGGCTTTATTATGTGTGTTATTAGTCTGTATACGTCGTCGAGGTGTCCCCCGACTAGGTGCGAGCATGTGAAACATGCTAGGACGTACTACAACACCCACTAAATGTCCGCCTTGGCTGGGATCGAACCCAGGTCAAGCAGATTCACACGTGAGCATGCTCTCCACTCGACCGTCGTGGCCCCTCCAGATGTCAATACAAATAATATAATAAGAATATAAAAATGCATGATCTGCTGTGTGCCAAGCCGATGCAGGTTAATAAAAGCAAGGAATTATCTTATTTAACAGGCAATTATTATGGTTGAAATTTGTGTGGACCGAAATTAAAGTATTAGTGAACAATATAGATGGGATCGAGACTTTTAATAGTCTTACGGACCATGGCTGCTGACCTCAATGGTGTGTATATATATATATGCCCACAGGCAAAATAAACCAATAAGGACAGACCCCAAAACAAAATGGGAAAATCTACAGTTGCTCCACTCACAATCTCACAGTTTTGGAAAGTTTCGATCCCTTGTTGGTGAAGTCTTCCATGACGTCGTACCCCGGTGATTTGCAGAATCATTGACCTTTCATAACATACTAGAAAGCTCATAAATGTTTTCGGATGCAATTAAGAGAATCATAAAAAAAAAAAAAAAAATCACATCTTAACCCGGGAACTGCAGGGAGACTCTTAAGAGTTCCCCCGGCGGACTGCGGGAAGACTCTTAAGAGTAAGGGGGAAAAAATCCATTTAAAACACCCAAAAAAAAATGTTTGTTTTGTTTTTATTTTTTTATTTTTTACCCCTGGGCCATGCCAAATATCCTCCTCCACCTCCCCTCCTTCCCCACTTTCCTCCCCTCCTTCAGTTATCACCTATTTTCCCTGTTATTCCCTTATTCTGTGGTCTATTTTCGTGCTAACATTAGCGAGTTGGTAGCAGGGCGTTGTCATCACTGTTACCAAGCGACTGGAAGAGAGAGAGAGAGAGTATCGATCGACAGTCTCTCTCCAGACTTGGGAAAGAGTGGTGGGGAGGGAGGTTGCCTCAGACATACTGTAATGCCCTCGAAAATGTCCCGCACCCACAATAATACTAACCCGAGTTGACGTCAGGTATAGCGTAAAATAGTCGTAGATGGTAAGTCCAATAATCTCATCACGTGATAACACCACGAGACTATCACCTGGTTCTTAAAAACCGGACTAAGGTTGCTATACTTTTAGTACGTCCGTGGTAGTACAGAGGGTTAGCGCGCGGGCCTGGTGGTGATGGTGGTGCGTCACTAACCAGGGTTCGAACCCCACCCAAGGCATCTCAAAACCTGTGGGTTTTTAGGGGGGTTAAATTCCCTTCAGAGGTTCGTACCCCGCGCCAGGTACCAGGAAAGGTTGATCCTAAAGGTAGCCTGGGGATATTTCCCTTCCTATTTAACCTGGAAAAACCTAGCATTTCATTGGTGGCAGTAAGGGAACGTGACCTGGTAGCTACGTGCTAGAGCACCCGTCACGCGAACCCTATACCAAGAATTGAGATGGCTAAGGTAAAAAGGCTACGATACCTTACGAGTGTAATGACCTCGAAAATGTCCCGCATCCACAATAATACTAACCCGAGTTGACGTCAGGTATACCGTAAAATAGTCGTAGATGGTAAGTCCAATAAACTCATCACGTGATAACACCACGAGACTATCACCTGGTTCTTAAAAATCGGACTAAGGTTGCTATACTTTTAGTACGTCCGTGGTAGTACAGTGGGTTAGCGCGCGGGCCTGGTGGTGATGGTGGTGCATCACTAACCAGGGTTCGAACCCCACCCAAGGCATCTCAAAACCTGTGGGTTTTTAGGGGGGTTAAATTCCCTTCAGAGGTTCGTACCCCACGCCAGGTACCAGGAGAGGTTGATCCTAAAGGTAGCCTGGGGATATTTCCCTTCCTATTTAACCCTGGAAAAACCTAGCATTTCATTGGTGGCAGCTAAGGAACGTGACCAGGTAGCTACGTGGAGCACCCGTCACGCGAAACCTAAAAACCATATTGAGATAGCTAAGGTAAAAAGGCTACGATACCTTACGACCTTACGAGGCTAGGGACTAGCCTAACTAAAAAGGAATGTGGTGTACTGCCCTCGAAAATGTCCCGCACCCACAATAATACTAACCCGAGTTGACGTCAGGTATAGCGTAAAATAGTCGTAGATGGTAAGTCCAATAAACTCATCACGTGATAACACCACGAGACTATCACCTGGTTCTTAAAAATCGGACTAAGGTTGCTATACTTTTAGTACGTCCGTGGTAGTACAGTGGGTTAGCGCGCTGGCCTGGTGGTGATGGTGGTGCGTCACTAACCAGGGTTCGAACCCCACCCAAGGCATCTCAAAACCTGTGGGTTTTTAGGGGGGTTAAATTCCCTTCAGAGGTTCGTACCCCGCGCCAGGTACCAGGAAAGGTTGATCCTAAAGGTAGCCTGGGGATATTTCCCTTCCTATTTAACCCTGGAAAAACCTAGCATTTCACATACGTTACGTAACTCCCGGCCTGTATCGCCGATTTTGACCATCCAAAAGCTGGTTCCACTTGTTTTATTGTTGTAACAGGTTAATACCTTTATAATCAACCTATAATAGGCGCATATGGATAAGTATTAATGCTATTTATGGTAAAATAACGATGTTAGTGATGGGAACAGCTCAAATATGTCAGCACAGGAGTGTGGTGTCTCATACCCACCATGCGCACTTCTTAGGTTAATTGGCATTAATCCCCATCATGAAAATCACTAATTTTCTTTGTCAGCTATTCCTTCTTTGTTCTTCCTTATTTTAATGAAAGGGACAAAGAGGGAGATGTAAAACGAGAGAGATGTGGAAGGATGGAGTTAAGAAGTATAGGCTATGCGTGAAAGCAGTGCTGGATGGGAGGAGGGACGTCAACTGACTGAAGACAGAGGTGCATGGGGGCGATTCGTTCGTGGCCACCCCTTCGGGGATCACGGCGTCCGGCTTTAGATAGATATATAGATAAACATAGATTTTAATTAAATCTTTCATTATTTTTCTCTTGAATGTTTCGGACGAAACATATTTTGCTGAGAATAATTTTCAGATTGCATCATCACTATTCCGATTCATCTATGACGTCAGAATGTACGTGTTGTCCTATCAGCTAAATATGTATTTTCCTGTGTTTTACACAAGCCAATATATCACATTGCCAGCTGTAAAAGATATGTATTCGACATGTTCATATATCAGAATGGTGTATAACTCACAATTTCAGATAATCGGTGATTCTGAAGAATTTTGTCAGCAGATTCTCAAACTTCAAAACATGGACGTGTTCATTGGATCATCGAACACAGGCTACAGGTATGAAGTTAACTCGTTATTCACTTTTCATCTTACATAATTATATACTGTCTGGTTCCATGTCATCTCAATACTGCCTTTACGTCAGTAAATATTGTAAATTTGTAATGGTTATATGTCTTTAATCTTTTAGGTTATATCACACCTATGTTATGTCAGTTAATCTTATCTAAAATCACTTTACATTTTGTTAATTTGGATCAGGTTAGCTTAGCTGCTTATTTAAATATGGTATCATATCAACCTTTCGATTGTTGAATGTCAGTAGGGGAATAATGAGGTAAGTTTTCGTTGCCGTAACCACTCACACCAGTGTTGCCATACGTACGATAATTATCGTACATGTACGAGAATTTTACCCCTGGTACGATGTACGATAGTGTTTCTCATTATCGTATATTTGTACGATAATTTTACGATTTCAACAAAAACACTATTATTATATGAATTAAACCGAGATGCAACATAAATTGGGAGATAGTTCAGGGAATTACTGAACATCCAAATAAATCTTTTAGATAATCACATTGTTTCATACACGTATTAATAAATTAATAAAGGGAATAAGGAAATAATCAGAATTGGAAAGGGAACTATATAACACATCTGAGACAACCGAGGATTAGAAAGAATAGTTCATAATTATTTAGAACAATAGGCCTAGCCTACTAAATAAAGTTTTGTAAGCGTTTCTTAAAAATAACTTATTCATTTTTATTAAAGTATTAATGGTAGACCTGTAAACCATTGTTATTTATTATCTTTATGTTGAATTTATTTTGGGCATTACGAATTAAATTAATAAATGCTTAACAACATTCCATTTATATATATATATATACAGTGTATATACAGTATATATATATTAGTGTGTACGATAATTTTGGTGCAAATTCCATAATTTTGTGGTCGCAATACGATAATTCAGCATTTAGAATCTGGCAACACTGCTCACCACTGCCACTGTGACTGTAACCACTACTGTTCCTAGAGTACTGTACTACCGTCGGAGGATCATAGTGCCCTGCCCACATCCTGTTTAGGCCTATTCATTATTAGGCTAAACCGCCTGCGGCCTGCTGACAGTACATGGTAATTCAATTAGGCCTAGATATAGCCTAATCTTACAGTATCAGCCCAATCTCTACGACTGTCTACATATAATTAGAGTAGCTGTCATCTTCATTTAGGTTTAAAAAGAAAGTAAGTGGTCAGGAATTAGGCTAATTTACTAAGTTTGCTCGTGACCGTGACTGTATGATGATGCGGGGGATTTGGGTAAGATTAGGAGTAGTGGGCGTACCACTACCGACATAGCCTACAGCATAAATCATTGATGATAACATTCAAGACCTCTTTCCGACTTTCGCCGCCTTATTAGAAATAATTTATTAGGGAAAATAGGGACCAATAGACTCGCCATATTTTTCTCATTATAGCCTAGTCCGCATGGAGGAATTTCGTTATCGACACTTGAAAAAACCCGATTAGGCTACACCGAAAAATAACACGAAAATAATGTCCCGAACATAAACAAAGCATTGCACCCAATGAATCCTTCGACCTGGGTCCTCTTCTTCTTGTTTTGAAAGATGCGGTGAGTGCGATTCACCCAATAAATGGCTTGAACGTTACTCACAAAGACGACATTATATTATATTATATTATATTAGGGTTAGGTTAGGTTAGGTTAGGTTAGGTTAATCTAATCTAATATAATATTTGTACATTTTGGAAGCGTGCATGGCCTCCCCACAATTGTCCTTACCTACTGTAAAAGCGCGAATCACCCAATAAATGGCGCCATTTGACGGAGTATCTTCAGATTAATGAATAATGGGTAAGTTAATGCAAATCCTCCACTCAAACCATGATAAACAACAATTAAACACTATATTCCCTGGAAAAAATATAAAGAAACTTGGTAAATAAGGCGGCTCTAGCTGTCTTGAATGTTACCGCCATATTTTTCTCATTATAGTCCGCATGGAGGAATTTCGTTATCGACACTTGAAAAAACCCGATTACACCGAAAAATAACACGAAAATAATGTCCCGAACGTAAACAAAGCATTGCACCCAATGAATCCTTTGATCTGGGTCCTCTTCTTCTTGTTTTGAAAGATGCGGTGAGTGCAATTCACCCAATAAATGGCTTGAACGTTACTCACAAAAACTATATTATATTATATTATATTATATTATATTATATTATATTATATTATATTAGGGTTAGGTTAGGTTAGGTTAATCTAATATAATATTTGTACATTTTGGAAGCGTGCATGGCCTCCCCACAATTTTCCTTACCTACTGTAAAAGCGTGATTCACCCAATAAATGGCGCCAAGCCGCCATTTGACGGAGTATCTTCAGATTAATTAATAATGGGTAAGTTAATGCAAATCCTCCACTCAAACCATGAAAAACAACAATTAAACACTATATTCCTTGGAAAAAATATAAAGAAACTTGGTAAATAAGGCGGCTCTAGCTGTCTTGAATGTTACCGGTCAGGGATTAACACAAGATTACGGGGGTCTGCTGAACGCCGATTGGCCCACACCTGGTAGATCCCCCTCACACCCAACCCATCTCGTCCATATGCCTATCTAATTTTATCTTAAAGCTCCCTATCCTTACCTTGATATCTTTTGATGTGTTCGCCACTCTTCTAGCGGCACCAAGGAGCGCGACGCCCCTCGTTATGGGTGGTGATCTAGTGCAGTAGACTGTTTGAAGCGACAGCTCGCTCCCTTGCGAGGATGGGCTCGTCTGGCACTTTCGTCTGGCACTTTTTGCAGTTCGACATCTAGGGCTCTCTTGAAGTTGTCTAACGAGATGTCCCTCATGTCTCTTACTCGCCGTGGGAGTTTGTTGAAGAGACGTGGGCCTCTGTGTGATAACCAGCCCTCTCGCAGAGTGCCCATAGCACCCCTGTTATTCATCCAGGGGATTTCGCATTCCCAGCCTCTCCTATCGTTCTTGATCCCACTATATCACTTGGTAGCCTATTCCATCCATCTACAACTCTGTTACCAAACCAATATTTGCCTAGGCTATATCTTTTCTGAAACAAAATTTATCTAATTTGAAACCATTTGTACGAGTTCTTTCGCTATCACTGAGCTTTAGTAAATTTTTCATGTCCCCCTTTATTTATCCCACCTTCATACTAACCCACTTGAATAGGCCTACCTCTATCATATCCCCTCTAACTCTGCATCTCTCTATGAATGTAAGCCTAATTTCTTCAACCTTTCTTCATACGGATAATTTCTAATATTATGGATCATTTTTGTCATTCTACGTTATACTCTCTCCAATGAATCTATGTCCATTCTGTAATAAGGACACCAAAATTGAACAGCATAATCCATATGGGGTCTCGCTAATGACAAGTAAAGTTTTAAGATAACATCAGCAGTTCTGTTACTCACACTCCTAGATATGAACCCGAGAATCCTGTTTGCCTTGTTACGAACGCTTATACATTGTTTTCTAGGCTTCAAATCATTGCTAACAAACACACCTAGATCTTTCTCACAGTCTGAGTTTTCTAATTCCATATTAGCTAGTTTATATTTAACATTTGTATGCATCTTCCCTATCTTTAATACCTTGCATTTGTCAATGTTAAACTTCATCTGCCAATTTACTGACCATTCATGTAAGGTATCTAGATCCCTTTGCAGACACACTATATCTCTAGCTGAATACATTTTTGGTAAGATCCTATGTAGCAGTAGTCACCGTATTTTGTTTGCCCATTAACTAAGGATCCTTATTTATATCCTCATATCTCTTAGTTATTTTCTTCACTTACCTCAACAATACTAAACCCCGATAGCTGGGGAGGGTATGAAATATATCAGGGAAAGAGAGGGGTTGAAACACGGAGATTAACTAGAATATAGCCATCTTGATTAACCAAGCCAAGACGTTGTGTATCCTTTCTTGTGATTGGTTGTTGATTATCGTGACGTCATCAGCCAAGGCGGGCCTCAGCGATGACGTCATTCCAGCCCTCGGCCAACATGTCGTCATTACACCCGCTTATTTTTACACCCGCTTAATCTTACACCCGGTTAATTTAACATCAGCGGTGTATATGTTTCGCACAACGTGTATTATAATGTCATTAGTGCACTGTGTAATTTGCGTCTTGATATTCAAACCGTTTCTATTTATCAATACTAATTAGTATATTAGTAGCGATATCGTCCCAAGATGAACGGATATATTAGTAATTATAGGGAATAGGCTCGCACCCTTATTTGTTATGTTTTTTCCTCCAGATTTTGAGAAATGAGTGTAGGCCCTATTCATGGTCTTAGTTATAATGCCAATGTTGGATACACGATGGGTTGAGCTTTGCCCCCCCTCACCCCCCCATGAATTATTGAAATCATCTATGTTGCCAGCAGGGGGTAAATATTGATTATACTGCATAAAGAAGGCGTTTGTAAACTGTGACTGTCCGAAAGAGCTCTGAGATTTATTAGAATGGGCGTTTTTTCGGTTATTAAGGAGACGGACCACAGCTATTTTCAATGATTGTATTTTTGTGGATTTGTTATTTATATGATTTATTAGGTTTCTATAGGCCTATTACAATTTGTTCATGCAAATTAAGGAACATATCCAGGAACCTGGCCAACTTTTATTTTGTGATTTTTTGGAGGGGTTTTAGCTAGTTTTCATCTTTATACAGTGGTTGTCATTAATTAGAATCTCCGGAAAAAAGTTGTCCCCATTATCCAACAATCTTAAGATACGGCCCCCGATAGTGGGGATGGCTATGAAGTACAGGAAAATTGAGGGGTAAAAGACGAAAATAAGGGGTAATATTGCGTAACCTAACAACCTTACCTAACCTAACCTAGTATATTAGGTGGGGGCTGCCGCCCCCACACCCCCGCTGGTTTGGTATTTAGCCTAATTCATAAAAGATTGACGGTCAGCAAAAGAGTTAATTATAAGAGTGAGAGAACTCTATTTCTTATTGCTAATCTGCCAACCTCTGCATCATATGAGTCTGAAGGGGTTAAGTGGGCTAAGAGTTAATCAACATGGCTAAATTGCAGATAATGTTTCAATATCACGGTAATTGTTTAGTGTATGGCCTCCTAAAGAAAATGGATTTTTGAGCACAGACTGAACCAAATGGTCACTACTGTATTTACATAGCTGGTCATTAACCTAACCTAACCTAACCTAACCTAACCTAACCTAACCTAACCTAACCTAACCTAACCTAAGCTAAGGTAACCTGGGCATCCTGGGGGCTGCTGCCCCCAGACCCCCACTGGTCTTGGGTTGAAAAGTGATAAAAAACACATAGCCTATCTCTTACCTCATTATTCAAAGTTTTGTATTTTGTTTAATATACACTTCCCAGGTAATTTGAACAGTTCTATTGCTTCTATATATCATATAATACACCATAGAATACATTTTTAATAACTAGAAAAAGAGGACTTCGATTAAACAATTACGATCTTAAGATACGGCCCCCGATAGTGGGGAGGGCTATGAAGTACAGGGAAATTGAGGGGTAAAAGACGAAAATAAGGGGTAATATTAGCGTAACCTAACAACCTTACCTAACCTAACCTAGTATATTAGGTGGGGGCTGCCGCCCCCACACCCCCGCTGGTTTGGTATTTAATTCATAAAAGATTGACGGTCGCCAAAAGAGGTAATTATAAGAGTGAGAGAACTCTATTTCTTATTGCTAATCTGCCAAGCTCTGCGGCATATGAGTCTGAAGGGGTTAAGTGGGCTAAGAGTTAATCAACATGGCTAAATTGCAGATAATGTTTCAACATCACTTTTTCTTTGATATAATTCAGGGCCTCTCCACCTATATGGGTTATTATTGACGAGGTAAGTGAAGGAAATAAGTCTGTATTGAGGATATTCATTAAAGATTCTGTGGTAATCGACCAATCGTAGCCTAGGCTTGGACCCAAATAACGACGGTATAAAACCCTTACCCTTGGTGTACTGGACAATAATGGTCTGCAGCCAAATTAACACAATTCCGCTGGAAGCTCCGTTGGTAATCCCATTAAATAGAAGATGTTGTAGGTGTTTTCATCAAGCAAAAACACTTCACTATTCATTGAACAACAGTTCCACCATTTCAAATATGGCCGACTGGCCCGAATCCGAGAGATTATAAACACCAAGGATAATAAATGAATCAATGTGACGTTGTAGAGGGATTGAGAAACAAAAGAGGCTCATTATATGGACTGACGTGTATTTCTACACCCGTTAAAATGTTGCGAGAATTTGTGACGTCACCGTCTAGGCAGTGACGTACTCCCACAACAACCATTCATATGCCATCATCGCTCGTGACGTCACACCCAGTTTATTGACCAATAGAATAGCAGTATACAACTCGACTCACTTCCACTCGTCGCCCACCAGCTGAGCTGGGAAATTGTAAAAGTGAGTCCACAGATGCCCTCTAATTATTCATTTACCAAGTATATTTTCCATTTATAGTATACTACAAAGCAACATACATAATACATATATATGTACAAACAACAAATATGCTATAACACTGCCCAGTTCTTGAGATATAATGCATGCCGTTTCGCAGGAATATACCACATTTTTCTCCCCATTTTGGTATCGTCTGCAAATTTACTTATACTACTAGTTATACCTAAATCAAGGTCATTTATGTATATAATAAACAACAGAGGACCTAATAGAGATCCCTGGGGGACACCACTTTTGACTGCTCCCCATTCTGACTTGGTACCATTTATGCTGACTCTCTGCTTCCTACCAATTAGCCATGACCTAATCCATCCTAACAACGCCCCACCTATTCCATGTGCCTCAACCTTTCTCGTCAATCTCTCATGAGGGACTGTCGAAAGCTTTACTGAAATCTAAATATATAATATCATATGACTTGTCATTATCTACTACTTCATATACCTCTTGAGAAAAAACTAAGCAAATTCATAAGGCAAGACCGTCCCTGAGTGAATCCATGCTGAGAAGAATTGATTAAGTTAAATGTTTCTAAGTGGTTTCTCATTTTCCTAGCAATAATTAACTCTAGGCTAGTAGCTTTCCTAGGATTGAAGTGAGACTAATGGGACGGTAATTGGATGCTATTGATTTATCACCTTTTTTGAAGATCGGAACTACATTTGCAAGCTTCCAAGCTTCTGGAACTATACCTGTTTCTAATGACTTGTTAAATAGAAATGTAATGGGTAACTTAACTCATCTCTGCATTCTTTTAATACTCTAGCATATACAGTACCTCATCAGGACCAGGCGATTTATGAGGTTTCAGTCTGTCAATTTCCTTAAGCACATCATTTCTACTTATAGTAACCGTACTTAACCTATTTTCTATACTATCGCTATATACCTTACGGACTTCTGGAATCTGTGCCAAATTTTCATTAGTGAAAACGGAAAGAAATTGACTATTTAATGCACTGCACATTTCTAAATAATTTTCTGTCATTTCTCCTATCGAAGTTTTAAGGGGACCAATTACATCTCTAACCTTGGATTTATATAGTTGGTAAAAAGCTTTAGGATTACTTTTTGAGTCATTGGCAAGCTTTAGGATTACTTTTTGAGTCATTTGAGTCACCTAACCTAGGTTAGGTTAATGTTTTATAGATGAGATGCTGTATGTTGGTAGTGGTACACCCACTACTCTTAATCTTACTGGGATTTGTTATTAGCCTATTAACCTAGGCTATATACATTTTTATGGCTATTAGGGCAGACGGTCGTGCTATCCCACTCGTCCTTCACTCGCATACTAGCCTAGGCTATTTGCTAAGGAAATTGGAACATCATTCAGGATTCAGGTTACAGGTAACATAGCCTAGGGCCCTAGGCCTTGCCTAGTTCGTAATATACGGTAACTTAGTCTAGGCTAGTGGCTACTGGTATTTTGGTAATTAGGCCTAGGACTATAGGAGTAGCCTAGGCCTATAGGGAAAACTTGAAAAGGCTCGCACCCTTATTTTTCATGTTTAGGCTATTCCTCCAGATTTTGAAAAATTAGTATTTTCATGGTTTTAGCCTAGCCTAGTTATACCGGTAAAGCGGTAATTCCAACATGGGATACAAGAAGGTTTGTGGGGGGCTCTTCCCCCAGCCCCAGGGCCCCCATAGGCCTACCCCTTTTTGTAAGTCTGTGACTTATTGAATTTATCATCTAGCCTATGTTGCCAGCAGGAGGTAAATATTGATCATTGGCTAGGCTACACCATTATGAAGACGTTTGAAAACAGGTCTGAGAGTGATGGAACTTATATTTTGGTTCAATGTTATTTTAATACCACAAATTTTGTTGATATATTTGAAGATAAATATTGAATCTATATGCTCTAATGATCATAAGAACATTTGTTTTAACCCTCGGCAAAACCTAATAAAAACGTATGGTACTAAAATTTCTTTTTCGTAACAAGGTTGTCAATACGGTATTTTCAGTCATCGATAGCTCTAAAGATCATATGAAAATGTGTTAAACCCTCAGAAAAACCTAATATAAAAGTATGGTACGAGGCTAAAATTGAATTTTCGTATCCTGACAAGGTTGTCAATACGGTACATTCCCGTTATCAATGTACAGTACAATCAAAGGCCCTAAGGGTCTACTTACGGTTATATATTGAAGAAAAATAGCCATACTCGAGAAATACCACCAAAAATACCCCTAAATGTGAGAAAAACTAACCTGGCATTAGGCCTTCCAGGTGGTTGTGTTTGAAACTGACGTCACACTTCACAGGCAAAGTGCATTGTGGGTACAAGTTAAAATGTATTGTTACAAATCGATATCCCAAAAACTAAATGTAGAAAAATTAGAAAGTAATAAATTCAGACAGTATGTAAAACACTGGAAGAGACAATTGTAAAAGATAATAATAATTTGTTGGGAAAATAAATCACTCTAGGTGAAGCTCGACTCTCATTGGCTAATGAACATCCGGGAACTTCTGGGAGGAGCCTAGCATGTAAACAAAGTGTTGTGGACTGGACTGGACTGGCTGGACAAAACTAGGACTTAACTCTGAAAATTGTATAGGGGGGTGACAATGAAATTGACAAAATAAGAAAAGTATCCCTTATCCGCGCATCTGTAGGGTCCCTTGAGTAAGGTAAGATCAACAACAAATAATTACCTAGGACAGGAATCCCGTAATCGAGGAGTAGTAGTGGTGCAGTTAACCCCTAGGTTAGGTTAGGTAAGGTTGTTAGGTTAGGCTAATGTCGGGATGGATGTAGAGTTCGGGCGTACGGTCGTCATTGTTTACATAGGGCGATCGCCGCGCTCGCACTTACATTCCCGTCTATTTCGACGCTATATTTTCTGCTATTTGCCCCCTGTCATTACTACATGAATACTAGGTTAGGTTAGGTTAAAATAGACGGGAACATGATGGGAAAGGTCCGACACCACTACGCGTAATGTAAACAAAGATGGCGGTACGTCCAGTCACTACATCCTACCCCTAATGTCTTTTCAAATCACTATCGGGGGGCGTGTCTCTGTCGCAACATCGATCGATAGGCCTAGGCCTAATGGGGAAAATAAGTTTTCCTGAGATTTCTAATTAATTACAAACACTATATAATGATGCAAATGAACAATTTTGTTTATAAAAAACACTCGGAAAATTTGTGGTATTAAAATAACATTTTGGAAAAAAATTATTTTAACCCCTCCAACCCGGATGGGCTCTTGAACGCCCATAACAACCTCGGCCCGCGCAACCCGGAAGGGCTCTTGAACGCCCATTGCTTGCATGCGTGCTTTCGAATGCCGCGCGTACATTTTCGGTATCGTGGGACGGTAGGTGGCGCCACCAGGCGTAAACTCCGCCACAGCAACAGTATCTACCCCGACGCCATCATGGACAGTACGCCAAATAGTGATTCCGCTGTGTCCGATACCGTGCTTCCTACGACGCCCTTGCTTGTTCGTCGCACCTTACCCCGACGCCATCGCCTAAATGTGTTATCTCCCGGAGGTATTGAGACGACATTGAGACTTTATGAGCGAGCTGATGCCAAGCATAATGTTGATGATGAAGTCAGTGACGACTCCAGTAATTATAAGTCGAGTGATTATGGCCATGAGAGTGATAAAGAAGAGCAATTCCTGGGATTTGCGAGAGAACATGACAGTGATGAGAGTGATGAAGGTGATGTACCAGTTGTTGAGGAAGCTGGTTTACCTAAAGACAGTGAACTTGAGAGAGTGAGCGAGTGGGAGAGTTCAAGGTCACTCACCAAATTTCGCTTAAGTGACACGACGCCAAGCCCTTCCCCAGGTAAATCGCCTTTCAAGCTACATTTGTATAAGCAGAAAATACTTGAGAAGGCGGCCGCGGCAGCTAGGGAACAAGCAAAACTACTTGGTGAGGATGAGGCTGTGAGTGAGGGTCAGCGTGGTGACCCTTCTCGTCCGCCATTGTCTCCCTTATCTACCCACGCCACCCAAGATGACCCGGATGCCCCGCATTCTTCCCCACCACCCCCACCATTGCCAAGGGTTGAGGACCCCACACTTTCGGCCTATTTGCCTCCTAGGTCCCCCGACAGGAGACATACTGCTGCCGAAAAGGGGAAAGGTAGGAAATATACCAAGAAAATTAAGAAAAGTAAGAGAGTTTTGTTCGAGGCTCCCGCGGCGTCCACCCCGGCCGACCCCAGCCATACGTCCCCGCAACTTTCCCCACGGTCCTCCCCACCTCTCCCGCCTTCAACATGTCTTCCTGAAGAAGTCTTTGAGCTCGCATCACCAATACCTGGCCCTAGTGACAGTGAAACATTGCTTTCTGTCACTCGTCGCAGGCCAAGGAGCCCGGGACCTCGGGGGGACACAGCCTCACCTGCCACTCCTTCCCCACCTCGCCCACGCATCACTGGTTGCATCACTGGTTCCCCGCCAGATTATGTGGGGGCCACTGATGATGAAGGGCACCTCTCTCAAGACTCTGGCCATGATTACATAGGTCCACCGTCAGGGCAAGATGACCACTCTGACGATGACTATATGGACATCGACGACCCTCGACCCATCCGCTTGGCCCGGCGTCGTGCTGCCCACCGCCCTGGCCGCCGCCCTCGCCGCCCTAGGGCGCGCGCCTCCCGAGTTGGCCGTGGGCGTGCTGGGCCACCAGCTGGAGCTCCTCGTCAGCGTAGACAAGACCCATTCTACGTTTTTCAGTGGCAAGACGTAGTTGATGAGGATGCATACAACCCTGATGTGCCAGCTTTTGATGAGGTACTGGAGGGTTCAGGCGTTACCCCCAATTTTCCTGCAGGCCCCAATGCTCCACCACACGAACTGTTTGAGGCCTTCTTTGATGAGGAGGTGGTAGGCTATGTTGTCAAAGAGACAAATAAGCAGCACCAATTCCAGGTCCACTTTTTGGGAAAGGTGACCAAGGGCCACATGAGGCAGTGGACCCCAGTGACTCATAAAGAGTTCATGGTGTTCCTGGCACTCACCATGCTAATGCCTCATGTCAAGAAGCATAGGTTGCCTGACTATTGGATCACCAATGATCTGATATCCACCCCTGCCTTCGGGAAATATATGTCTCGCGACCGGTAGCTTGATATCCTCGCAGCGCTCCATCTTGTCACCAACCTTGACGTCCACCTCCCAGACAAGCTGTGGAAGATTAGGACGTTGTATGAGATGATGCGAGAACGCTTCACCTCCTACTTCAAGCCCTTCCGCAAGGTCGTCATTGACGAGTCTCTTGTGCTGTTCCGGGGAAAACTCAGCTTCCGGCAGTACATCCCCTCAAAAAGACATCGCTTTGGCATAAAATTCTTTGTGCTGTGCGACTGACAAACTGGCTATGTCCTGGACTTCCTGGTCTACAGCGGGAAGGAAGGGGACTTGCTTGTGGACCCCCTCATTGGCTTTGGCGGAGCAGTGGTGCAAGCCATGATGGACCGCTACTTTCATAAGAATCACGTCCTCTACACGGACAATTATTACACGTCCCCCACTCTCTCACAGTACCTGCATGAGCGCAAGACGGGGACTGTAGGCACAGTACGAGGGAAAAGGAAGGGCATGCCACCTTTCCCTCCAAAGACCAAAAAAGGTGATGTGTTCAAGAAGAAGTCGGGGCCCATTCTGGCTATCCACTGGCACGACCAGCGGAAGGTCAACCTCCTGACCACCATCCACAAGGGGGAAATGGTGGAGACTGGCAAGGTGGATCGCCGCACCCAGGCCAGGGTGACCAAGCCCGATGCTGTCCTGGACTACAACATCAACATGAGGCTGGTGGACAAGTCCGACATGCAGATAGGCTTCATTGACTGCCTGCGTACCTCGTGCAGATGGTACAAAAAGTTCTTTCTGCATATGGTGGACATGTCAGTTCTGAATGCCTACAACATATACAAGCTTCGGAATGTGAACACACCCATGAAGTTCAATAGCCTGCGGAGGTTCCAAAAGCAGGTGTTGACGGAGCTCCTGGAGAAGTATGCTATGCCACAGAGGGCAGTGGCACATCCTGGGCCCGCCGTTATTGACCGCTTGCAGTCTGCTCAATACTTGATTAGGAACAGGCTTGGTTCCCTGCCTCAGAATGAATCCGGAAGAACACAGCAGAAGCGGTGCCATGTCTGCTACAACAGCAGGGTGAAGCCGAGGTCAGGTAAAAAGTCAACCCTGGAGTGTGTGGAGTGCAAGGTGGCACTCTGTGCTGTAGATTGCTTCTTTGATTACCACTCCAAGCTGGAGTTCTAATAATCATACTGAAATTGCCAAATAAAATGACAATATGTACACTATAATTATATATAGGCAAAAAGTGGAAGAAAACCAATGTATTGTAATACAAAAGTCATGTATTATGAGAACATTGATACAAATACAATTACACCATAATAATATGTGAAAGTGACACATATGTATATACCAAGTGACATTCATATGATTAGAACCTATAGAAATATAAATCAGTGAAAAAAGACACAATAAATTGTATATAAAACGTTTACAAATCATATAACTAAGTGAAAGTGACACAAGACCTAATATTTGATGGCCAAAGTATAATAAACACCTGTGATAACGAATAATCAGTGCCTAATACAACAATAACCTACCTCAATTACTAATAAAATGTACGGTATCGAGTGAAAATGAGCATTATCAGTGACAGTGACACTCTCTAAAGCATATTTGTCAAAGTGAAAGTGACACAAGACCTAATATTTGATGGCCAAAGTATAATAAACACCTGTGATAACGAATAATCAGTGCCTAATACAACAATAACCTACCTCAATTACTAATAAAATGTACGGTATCGAGTGAAAATGAGCATTATCAGTGACAGTGACACTCTCTAAAGCATATTTGTCAAAGTGAAAGTGACACAAGACCTAATATTTGATGGCCAAAGTATAATAAACACCTGTGATAACGAATAATCAGTGCCTAATACAACAATAACCTACCTCAATTACTAATAAAATGTACGGTATCGAGTGAAAATGAGCATTATCAGTGACAGTGACACTCTCTAAAGCATATTTGTCAAAGTGAAAGTGACAAGACCTAATATTTGATGGCCAAAGTATAATAAACACCTGTGATAACGAATAATCAGTGCCTAATACAACAATAAGCTACCTCAATTACTAATAAAATGTACGGTATCGAGTGAAAATTAGCAATATCAGTGACAGTGATACCCTAATAAACATATTTTATATAATTGGCCTCAAAATAACTAGAAAATATCAAATAAACATCACATTCTCAATATCAAACACTAAAATCGTCTAAGGGAGATAAATACTTTGGCGCGGCGAGCGGCTAGGTGCGTCGTAGCCATGGCCGAGGCGACGCGTCCGAACGCGGGAAGAATTTGCCGCCGAAAAGCACTCGTCTTCCCGCGCTCACCATTATGCAACCAGAGGGGCTAGAGACCTCTACTCAACGCCATTCGACAGAGGAAGGTTTGTGGAACATTATTCTTTTTTATTCACAACATTACATGACATATTCATTGACTTACAGAGTAGTTAACATAGGCCAAAGATCGTCAAAACACCCGGTACCGGAGCACAGTCGTAAGCTATAGCCCCCGGGGCTGGAGGGTTAATACCACTAATTTTCCATGTGTTTTTTATAAAAGAAATTGTTCATTTGCATCAATATATAGTGTTTGTAATTAATTAGAAATCTCGGGAAAACCTATTTTCCCCATTAGGCCTATTGATCGATGTTGAGACACGCCCCCGATAGTGATTTGAAAAGACATTAGCCTAACCTAACAACCTTACCAAACCTAACCTAGTATTATGGGTGGGGGCTGCTGCCCCCACACCCCTGCTGGTTGAGTACTAATCCCTTGGTAAAAAAAAAAAAAAAAAATTGGCTGTCGATTATACGAAGGTGAAAGAAAGTTGATGAAGTCTACGGTGTTTACTCTGCAATCTTCAGCTTTGATTGTACATTGATAACGGGAAAGTACCGTATTGACAACCTAGCTACGAAACTTAAATTTTAGTACCATACTTTTATATTAGGGGTTTCAGAGTGTTTAACACATTTTCATATGATCTTTAGAGCTATCGATAACTGGAAGTACCGTATTGACAACCTTGTTACGAAAACGAAATTTTAGTACCATATTTTTTTATTAGGCCTAAGTTTTGCCGAGGGTTAACACAAATGTTCTTATGATCGGAATTTTTTTATTTTAATACCACAAATTTTCCTAGTGTTTTTTATAAACAAAATTGTTCATTTGCATCAATATATAGTGTTTGTAATTAATTAGAAATCTCGGGAAAACCTATTTTCCCCATAAGGCCTATCGATCGATGTTGTTCCCCGATAGTGATTTGAAAAGACATTAGCCTAACCTAACAACCTTACCTAACCTAACCTAGTATTATGGGTGGGGGCTGCCGCCCCCACACCCCCGCTGGTTGAGTACTAATCCCTTAGTAAATAAAAAAAACAAAATTGACTGTCGATTATACGAAGGTGAAAGAAAATTCGATGAAGTCTACGGTGTTTACTCTGCAATGTTCAGCTTTGATTGTACATTGATAACGGGAAAGTACCGTATTGACAACCTTGTTACGAAAATTAAATTTTAGTAGCATACTTTTATATTAGGTTTTTCCGAGGGTTTAACACATTTTCATATGATCTTTAGAGCTGTCGATAACTGGAAGTACCGTGTTGACAACCTTGTTACGAAAAATAAATGTTAGTACCATACTTTTTTATTAGGTTTTGCCGAGGGTTAAAACAAATTTTCTTATGATCTTTAGAGCATATAGATTCAATATTTATCTTCAAATATATCAATAAAATTTGTGGTATTAAAATAACATTGAACCTTATGATCTTTAGAGCATATAGATTCAATATTTATCTTCAAATATACCAACAAAATTTGTGGTATTAAAATAACATTGAACCAACATTTTTCCTATATTTTTTTTAGGTAAAAATTTAAGAGACCCCGGACAGCCTTTTGGTAATTTTCTTGAAAAGACTCGCAGCCTTATTTGAGTTTTTTTGGCAATGGTAGTTTTGATGCTATTAGTTATAATTCCACTGTGGGAGAAACCCTATATAACCCCATTATCCAACAATCTTAAGATAACCCCCCCCCCGATAGTGGGGAGGGCTATGAAGATCAGGGAAAATGTGGGGTTAAAGTAATATAGTAAAATAATGAAGAATAGGAATGTGTGAAATGCCAAAAATGCCACTTTTCCAAAATCCGAGCCAAGTTTTGTCGAAACTTGGCTCGGATTTTGCATAATTTCAGACACTGAAAAGAGCATTTTCTAAAAATCCGAGCCAAGTTTTGTCGAAAGTTGGCTCGGATTTTCAATAATTTCAGACTCAAAAGAGCATTTTCTAAAAATCCGAGCCATGTTTTGTCGAAACTTGGCTCTGATTTTGCATAATTTCAGACACTCAAAAGAGCATTTTCTAAAAATCCGAGCCAAGTTTTGTCGAAAGTTGGCTCGGATTGTCCATAATTTCAGAGACTCAAAAGAGCATTTTCTAAAAATCCGAGCCAAGTTGTGTCCAAAGTTGGCTCGGAGTTTCCATAATTTCATAGACACAAAAGGTAACTTTGAAAATATGCAAGCAAAGTTTTGTCCAAAGTTGGCTCGGATTTTGCATTAATATCAGAGACACAAAGGGTCACTTTTTATGGTAACATTCAAGGAGATTACACCAGGACTCTTCTTCTTCCCTCTGACCAGGTATAGGCTATCCTAGTGTTTACTATCGTATACCCCTTTGAAAGGACATTAGCCGGTTTAATGTTATTTTAATACCACAAATTTTGTTGATATATTTTGAAGATAAATAATGAGTCTATATGCTCTAAAGATCATAAGAAAATTTGTTTTAACCCTCGGCAAAACCTTATAAAAAAGTATGGTACTAAAATGTCTTTTTCGTAACAAGGTTGTTAATACGGTACTTTCAGTCATCGATAGCTCTAAAGATCATATGAATATGTGTTAAACCCTCGGAAAAACCTAATTTAAAAGTATGGTACTAAAATTTAATTTTCGTAACAAGGTTGTCAATACGGTACTTTCCCGTTATCAATGTACAATCAAGCTGAAGATTGCAGAGTAAACTCCATAGACTTCATCGACTTTTCTTTCACCTTCGTATAATCGACAGCCAATTTTTTATTTTTTTATTAAGGGATTAGTACTCAACCAGCGGGGGTGTGGGGGCGGCAGCCCCCACCCATAATACTAGGTTAGGTTAGGTAAGGTTGTTAGGTTAGGCTAATGTCTTCAAATCACTATCGGGGAGCGAGCGTGTCTCAACATTGATAGATAGGCCTAATGATTGAAAATAGGTTTTCCCGAGATTTCTAATTAGGCTAATTACAAACACTATATATTGATGCAAATGACCAATTTTGTTTATAAAAAACACTCGGAAAATTTGTGGTAGGCCTATTAAAATAACATTTTTCCCATTAGCCTAACCTAACAACCTTACCTAACCTAACCTAGTATTATGGGTGCCTATACCCCTTTGAAAGGACATTAGCCTAACCTAACAACCTTACCTAACCTAAGTATTATGGGTGCCTATAGCCCTTTGAAAGGACATTAGCCTAACCTAACAACCTTACCTAACCTAACCTAGTATTATGGGTGCCTATACCCCTTTGAAAGGACATTAGCCTAACCTAACAACCTTACCTAACCTAACCTAGTATTATGGGTGCCTATAGCCCTTTGAAAGGACATTAGCTAACCTAACAACCTTACCTAACCTAACCTAGTATGGGGTGCCTATACCCCTTTGAAAGGACATTAGCCTAACCTAACAACCTTACCTAACCTAACCTAACCTAGTATTATGGGTGGGGGCTGCCACCCCCGCTATTTGACATCTTTTTGGTATTATGGGTGCCTATACCCCTTTGAAAGGACATTAGCCTAACCTAACAACCTTACCTAACCTAGTATTATGAGTGGGGGCTGCCACCCCCGCTATTTGACATCTTTAGACAGATTTTTGGTGTATTAATACCAGTCAACTAACGTACTGAGGCCAACATCGCACTGAAGGACTACATCTTGATAAGGTAATTTGTTTATGCAGAACCAATACACAATATTGAGGACTTTGGGGATGTGGGCATTTTCAAAGAATGTGTCTTGGAAAAACTCCATTTATTGGTCACCAATTTTCCCATGGATTTTTTTATTTTTCCCTGTTAGTTTTCATCAATATATAGTGTTTAGAAATAATTAGAACCCTCGGCGAAACCGTTTTCCCATTATACAACGATCTTAAGACACGCCGCCCGATAGTGGGGAGGGCTATGAAGTACAGGGAAAATGAGGGGTTAAATGCGTAAAACGGCGATACAAACGTATTCAAGCAAAACTTGGCTCGGGTTTGAAGGTATTACAAAGGCCTAAAACCCAATATTTCGAAAACCCGAGCCAAGTTTTGGCCAAAGCTGGCTCGGATTTTGCGAGTTTTTAGACAACAAAATGACAGTAACCTCATTTAGAAATTTGGCTCAGGTTTCCCGAAATTGCAAACCCATATAACCCGAATTTTGGAAAACCCGAGCCAGCTTTTGGCCAAAGCTGGCTCGGATTTTGCGAGTTTGTAGACAAACAAATGACAGTAACCTCATTTAGAAATTTGGCTCAGGTTTCCCGAAATTGCAAAGCCATAAAACCCGAATTTTGGAAAACCCGAGCCAAGTTTTGGGAAAAGTTGGCTCTGATTTTGCGAGTTTTAAGAGTAAACAAATTACACTAACCTAATTTCGATTTTTGGCTCATGTTAAGCTATCATAGTGTTTACAAGCCTATACCCCTTTGAAAGGACATTAGCCTAACCTAACAACCTTACCTAACCTATCCTAGTATTATGGGTGGGGGCTGCCGCCCCCACACCCCCGCTATTTGCATCTTTGACAGATTGTTTGTGTATTTGTCTGTGAAAAGGGGGTAATTGTTTAGTGTATGGCCTGCTAAAGAAAATGGATTTTTGAGCACAGACTAAACCAAATGTTCACTACTGTATTTACATAGCTGGTCATTAACCTAACCTAACCTAACCTAACCTAACCTAACCTAACCAACCCTAACCTGGGCATCCTGGGGGCTGCTGCCCCCAGACCCCCGTTGGTCTTGGGATGAAAAGTGATAAAAAACTCGTATCTCTTACCTCATTATTCAAAGTTTTGTATTTGGTTTAATATACACTTCCCAGGTCATTTGAACAGTTCTATTGCTTCTATATATCATATAATACACCATAGAATACGTTTTTAATAACTAGAAAAAAGAGGACTTCGATTAAACAATTACGGAAATACCTTAAAACACGAGCCAAGTTTTGCTTAAATAATTTTGTTTTCGCCGTTTTTAAACCCGCGAAAGTATGAAAGCCTAATTGCATACCTTATTGAGATGTGGAGGGAGTAGGTGGGGAAGAGATGCGTCCACGTTTTCGACGAGGAGTTACGACGAGTAGTGGTTTTATTTAAAAACCAATAATGACCGCATCGCCACTGGTCTGCCGGTTCATAATAGTAACATTCGTTTGAGCAGAGTTTGCAGGAAACAGAGGTAGGCAAACAACCATGGTCAGTAAAAACCTTAAGGGCTGCACTATTGTTCCTTGTAGTGTCAATAATCACTGAATGTGGGAGGGGTGAACAACCATTACAAGCGGCGTCCATGACTAAAGTGAGGAGAGACTTAAATGAAGGTGTGTATCTGTGATTGGTTCAGTGCAATGACGTAATCAAGGTCAATAAACTCACCTGATAGGTTGCTGGTTGTATGCGTGACGGAATCTATGAGTTTAATGACGTGGTCAGAAAAAAACCCCAATAAGAATCCAGAAGTGTTTCGTGACGTATTGCGCAGGAGTTAGGAAATGAAACTCAGTATTTCCAATGAGGATTGGCAGATGGCGTGATATTATTACAAAAGTTGAAGGGTAGAGCTCTCCAGTTCACGAAAAAATGGCGTCGCTGAAAGCCGCGCCGTCTATAAGAGAGTATTGACAACCGTTTTACGGTAGGTAGACATGTTGTTACCGGTTTTTTTAATAGGTTTTGCCGAGGGTTGAAACTAATTTTAATATGATGCTTACAGCATATAAATTCCATATCTGTCTTCAAATATGTCAAAATAATTGGTGACCAATAAATGGAGTTATACTTGTGTCTTTCACAGCACTAACATTATACCTACATCGTGATTTCCTGAGTGCATGGTGAACGTATTCTTTATTCCGTTTGTCACATCTAAACTTCTTTTGTTGTCTATTGTCACTCACTTGCAATTCACTGCCACATGTACTACACCTACCAGTTGCCAAGACTAACTTATGCTGAACAAGAAAATCCCATGTAGCTTCCTTGGTTCGCAAAATGTCCCCCAATTTCTGACAGGAGAGACTACAACCTGCACAAGCGGCCATGACAGTTACAAATCTGCCGGGCTGTTTGACGTTTCTGTCAGCTGAGAGAAGGAATGGCAACAATATGCGCCGATTCGTGCGCAAGAGCAAATATATGTAATAATACTAAAACTACAAGGGTAATGGGAAAGAAAAATGCCAGAAAGGATTGAACAAATACCGGGAAAACTATGAAACATAAATACAAGCACAATGTAATGTTGCAAATGTGTATATTAGACATACAGTAACATCTTTGTAAAACATAACACTTTACCGTAGCGAGTGTACTCCATTGCGAACACGTCCGTAGCGGAGCTCTCAAGATTGAGGGAGTGAAGAAGAAGAGTTTGTTTACGCGCGGGACTCTTATTTTGGTAGCATTCAAGGAGACTACTGCAGGACTCTTCTTCTTCCTACCTCTGACCGGGTATAGGCTATCTTAGTGTTTACTAGCCTATACCCCTTTGAAAGGACATTAGCCTAACCTAACCTTACCTAACCTATCCTAGTATTATAGGTGGGGGCTGCCGCCCCCACACCCCCGCCTTGACTTAGATTTTTGGTGTATTTGTCTGTGAAGTGGGTATTTTTCATTTTGTTGATAACGAAAATCCTCCATGCGGACTATATGGAGAAAAATATGGCGAATCTATTGGTGCCTATTTTCCATAATAAATTGTTTCTCATAACGTCGCACTAGTGTCCTTGAATATTATCCTTATTTTTATCGACATAGCCTAATCGAGAGTTGCAAAACTTATCAAAACTATTCTACCACAACGGAATCTATGTGAGTATATTATAAGGATTCCATAGAGCTTCACTTTCCCTAATAAATTATGTATAATAACGCTGCGAGTCTATTCGGGATAATTATCGTGTTCTTTAACCCTCCAGCCCCGGGGGCTATAGCTCGCGACGGCTATAGCTCGCGACTGTGCTGCGGTACCAGGTGTTTTGACGATCTTTGGGCTATGTTAACTACTCTGTAAGTCAATGAATATGGCATGTAACGTTATGAAAAAAAAAATAATAATGTTCCACAAACCTTCCTCTGTCGAATGGCGTTGAGTAGAGGTCTCTAGCCCCTCTGGTTGCATAATGGTGAGCACGGGAAGACGAGTGCTTTTCGGCGGCAAATTCTTCCCGCGTTCGGACGCGTCGCCCCGGCCATGGCTACGACGCACCTAGCCGCTCGTCGCGCCAAAGTATTTATCTCCCTTAGACGATTTTAGTGTTTGATATTGAGAATGTGATGTTTATTTGATATTTTTATAGTTATTTTGAGGCCAATTATATAAAATATGTTTATTAGAGTATCACTGTCACTGATATTGCTAATTTTCACTCGATACCGTACATTTTAGTAATTGAGGTAGGTTATTGTTGTATTAGGCACTGATTATTCGTTATCACAGGTGTTTATTATACTTTGGCCATCAAATATTAGGTCTTGTGTCACTTTCACTTTGACAAATATGCTTTAGAGAGTGTCACTGTCACTGATAATGCTCATTTTCACTCGATACCGTACATTTTATTAGTAATTGAGGTAGGTTATTTTTGTATTAGGCACTGATTATTCGTTATCACAGGTGTTTATTATACTTTGGCCATCATATATTAGGTCTTGTGTCACTTTCACTTTGACAAATATGCTTTAGAGAGTGTCACTGTCACTGATAATGCTCATTTTCACTCGACACCGTACATTTTATTAGTAATTGAGGTAGGTTATTGTTGTATTAGGCACTGATTATTCGTTATCACAGGTGTTTATTATACTTTGGCCATCAAATATTAGGTCTTGTGTCACTTTCACTTAGTTATATGATTTGTAAACGTTTTATATACAATTTATTGTGTTTTTTCACTGATTTATATATTTCTATAGGTTCTAATCATATGAATGTCACTTGGTATATACATATGTGTCACTTTCACATATTATTATGGTGTAATTGTATTTGTATCAATTTTATCATAATACATGACTTTTGTATTACAATAAATTGGTTTTCTTCCACTTTTTGCCTATATATAATTATAGTGTACATATTGTCATTTTATTTGGCAATTTCAGTATGATATTATTAGAACTCCAGCTTGGAGTGGTAATCAAAGAAGCACTCTAAAGCACAGAGTGCCACCTTGCACTCCACACACTCCATGGTTGACTTTTTACCTGACCTCCGCCTCACCCTGCTGTTGTAGCAGACATGGCACCGCTTCTGCTGCGTTCTTCCTGATTCATTCTGAGGCAGGGAACCAAGCATGTGCCTAATCAAGTATTGAGCACACTGCAAGCGGTCAATAACGGCGGGCCCAGGATGTGCCACTGCCCTCTGTGGCGTAGCATACTTCTCCAGGAGCTCCGTCAACACCTGCTTTTGGAACCTCCGCAGGCTATTGAACTTCATGGGTGTGTTCACATTCCGAAGCTTGTATATATTGTAGGCATTCAGAACTGACATGTCCACCATATGCAGAAAGAACTTTTTGTACCATCTGCACGAGGTACGCAGGCAGTCAATGAAGCCTATCTGCATGTCGGACTTGTCCACCAGCCTCATGTTGATGTTGTAGTCCAGGACAGCATCGGGCTTGGTCACCCTGGCCTGGGTGCGGCGATCCACCTTGCCAGTCTCCACCATTTCCCCCTTGTGGATGGTGGTCAGGAGGTTGACCTTCCGCTGGTCGTGCCAGTGGATAGCCAGAATGGGCCCCGACTTCTTCTTGAACACATCACCTTTTTTGGTCTTTGGAGGGAAAGGTGGCATGCCCTTCCTTTTCCCTCGTACTGTGCCTACAGTCCCCGTCTTGCGCTCATGCAGGTACTGTGAGAGAGTGGGGGACGTGTAATAATTGTCCGTGTAGAGGACGACGTGATTCTTATGAAAGTAGCGGTCCATCATGGCTTGCACCACTGCTCCGCCAAAGCCAATGAGGGGGTCCACCAGCAAGTCCCCTTCCTTCCCGCTGTAGAACAGGAAGTCCAGGACATAGCCAGTTTGGCAGTCGCACAGCACAAAGAATGTTATGCCAAAGCGATGTCTTTTTGAGGGGATGTACTGCCGGAAGCTGAGTTTTCCCCGGAACAGCACAAGAGACTCGTCAATGACGACCTTGCGGAAGGGCTTGAAGTAGGAGGTGAAGCGTTCTCCATCATCTCGTACAACGTCCTAATCTTCCACAGCTTGTCACCGAGGTGGACGTCGGTGTTGGTGACAAGATGGAGCGCTGCGAGGATATCAAGGTACCGGTCGCGAGACATATATTTCCCGAAGGCAGGGGTGGATATCAGATCATTGGTGATCCAATAGTCAGGCAACCTATGCTTCTTGACATGAGGCATTAGCATGGTGAGTGCCAGGAACACCATGAACTCTTCATGAGTCACTGGGGTCCACTGCCTCATGTGGCCCTTGGTCACCTTGCCCAAAAAGTGGACCTGGAATTGGTGCTGCTTATTTGTCTCTTTGACAACATAGCCTACCACCTCCTCATCAAAGAAGGCCTCAAATAGTTCGTGTGGTGGAGCATTGGGGCCTGCAGGAAAATTGGGGGTAATGCCTGAACCCTCCAGTACCTCATCAAAAGCTGGCACATCAGGGTTGTATCCATCCCCATCAACTACGTCTTGCCACTGAAAAACGTAGAATGGGTCTTGTCTACGCTGACGAGGAGCTCCAGCTGGTGGCCCAGCACGCCCACGGCCAACTCGGGAGGCGCGCGCCCTAGGGCGGCCAGGGCGGCGGCCAGCACGACGGGCAGCACGACGCCGGGCCAAGCGGATGGGTCGAGGGTCGTCGATGTCCATATAGTCATCGTCAGAGTGGTCATCTTGCCCTGACGGTGGACCTATGTAATCATGGCCAGAGTCTTCAGAGAGGTGCCCTTCATCATCAGTGGCCCCCACATAATCTGGCGGGGAACCAGTGATGCGTGGGCGGCGTGCGGGTGGGCGAGGTGGGGAAGGAGTGGCAGGTGAGGCTGTGTCCCCCCGAGGTCCTGGGCTCCTTGGCCTGCGACGAGTGACAGAAACCAATGTTTCACTGTCACTAGGCCCAGGTATTGGTGATGCGAGCTCAAAGACTTCTTCAGGAAGACATGTTGAAGGCGGGAGAGGTGGGGAGGACCGTGGGGAAAGTTGCGGGGTCGTATGGCTGGGGCCGGCAGGGGTGGACGCCGCGGGAGCCTCGAACAAAACTCTCTTACTTTTCTTAATTTTTTTGGTATATTTCCTGCCTTTCCCCTTTTCGGCAGCAGTATGTCTCCTGTCGGGGGACCTAGGAGGCAAATAGGCCGAAAGTGGGGGGTCCTCAACCCTTGGCAGTGGTGGGGGTGGTGGGGAAGAATGCGGGGCATCCGGGTCATCTTGGGTGGCGTGGGTAGATAAGGGAGACAATGGCGGACGAGAAGGGTCACCACGCTGACCCTCACTCACAGCCTCATCCTCACCAAGTATTTTTGCTTGTTCCCTAGCTGCCGCGGCCGCCTTCTCAAGTATTTTCTGCTTATACAAGTGTAGCTTGAAAGGCGATTTACCTGGGGAAGGGCTTGGCGTCGTGTCACTTATGCGAAATTTGGTGAGTGACCTTGAACTCTCCCACTCACTCACTCTCTCAAGTTCACTGTCTTTAGGTAAACCAGCTTCCTCAACAACTGGTACATCACCTTCATCACTCTCATCACTGTCATGTTCTCTCGCAAATCCCAGGAATTGCTCTTCTTTCTCACTCTCATGGCCATAATCACTCGACTTATAATTACTGGAGTCGTCACTGACTATATCATCAACAATATACTTGGCATCAGCACGCTCATATAGTCTCAATGTCGTCTCAATACCTCCGGGAGATAACACATTTAGGCGATGGCGTCGGGGTAAGACGCGACGAACTAGCAAGGGCGTCGTAGGAAGCACGGCATCGGACACAGCGGAATCACTATTTGGCGTACTGTCCATGATGGCGTCGGGGTAGATACTGTTGCTGTGGCGTAGTTTACGCCTGGTGGCGCCACCTACCCTCCCACGACACCAAAAATATACGCGCGGCATTCGAAAGCACTCACGCAAGCAATGGGCGTTCAAGAGCCCTTCCGGGTTGCGCGGGCCGAGTTTGTTATGGGCGTTCAAGAGCCCTTCCAGGGTGGAGGGGTTAATACCGAGGACCGTCGTAGCCTAACCTAACCTAACCTAACCGAAAACTAACCGACGGTCTAAACCCAGCTCACGTTCCCTGTTTATGGGTGCGCGACGGTCTAAACCCAGCTCACGTTCCCTGTTTATGGGTATGCGACGGTCTAAACCCAGCTCATGTTCCCTGTTTAGTTTTTGGTTAGGTTAGGTTAGGCTAATGTTGAAAATACTAAAATACTACGGTCCTCGGTACTAAACAACACTGTACCGGTATATCAAAGAAAAATAAACAAAACACTAGAAGTAACTACTGTAGTAAAAAGGCTGTCCGGGGTCTCTTCAATATTTACCTTCTTTTCCAGTACCGGTACCACCGTACTAGGCTAGTCCTAGGCTATTGGGTTTTACAAATGTGATCAAAATTATTCTCCCACAGTGGATTAGGCTATAGCCTACGTAAAACACTCTCAGTTCTCTCCTGCCCCCTTACTTGTCCTGTAGGATTTTGTTTTTACACAATGCCCGAAAGGAGGGTTATGGAGCTCCGATCTTACTTTCAACCATCTTGACAATTTTACCAACACTTAAACTTTGTTTGATGCTGAAATAGCATCTCGAAAATCTGCACCCAGGGCGGGAATCAAACCCGGGACCCTTGGATTACGAGGCACTGACAGACACGTTACCACGTGACTAATAAAGGTACCCCACTTAGCCTGGTAGTCTAAGTGTATATCCGCATCTTGTTCAGTTTAGGCTAACCTATTTTCACTTACCTTACATTGGTACTAGGGACACGTATATAGGCTACTAGGCTACATGTTGTGTCAAGGTTAGTTGTTTGTTTTTAGTCATTATTATTACAGTAAATAGGCCTACTTTAAGTTGAAATTACATTCCATAGTTCCCAATATGACCCAGGAAGTGATTAAATGGCCAAAACAATGCAAATTCATTCAATGTTCTTGTAATCAGCTATGGTATGTCGTAAAATATGGGACTTAGTTTTGTGACTATATTTTAAAGGTCTCTCGATTGCTGGCCTGAGCTACAGTACAGTACCATATGTAAGGTCCTGATGTGGCGGCGTCTACGCCGTGGGACCACCTCCCGGAGCTGCCAACCGCGGATGGCTGCCGACCCTCCACGGCCGGAGACAAGATCAATCGACCAGTGGAGGACAACCGGATGCCGGCCGCGGGGAGCAGTTTCGGGAGCCAAACCGTCACAACTATCCCCTGCCCCCCCCCTGGGGGCACGGGTCCTTGGAGTGGCTTCGGTCGCGCCGGGAATTTCCACACACACACATCACACAGTTTTTCCTACACCGAGAAATGACTCTCCGGCTGTCATTTCTCGAAGACTTCTTCTAGCCGGAGACATTGAGAGCAACCCAGGACCCACGTACACATACATATGTCCAACTTGCTCAAAACCCATCACTTCGAGCCGCCACACTAAGGGTTCAGTTCTCTGCAATTCATGCAGGAACTGGACCCACTTCACCTGTACAACACTTGCCTCCAAGAAACACCTGGACCTGTTCCTCATGCCCCTCCCTCTCCCAGTCAAATCCCTCGCCTAAAACCCGTCCACCTCTCCTCCCCAACCCACCTAGCCTTCCCATATCATCCACTCCCCCCCCCTAAAACCCGTCCACCTCTCCTCCCTAACCCACCTAACCTTCCCATACCATCCACATCCTCAACTCAACACACCACACCCCATCCTAATCCATTCCAACCCCCATCTCCTGCTCCCCAATCCCCACCCCCACCTCACCCATCCCAACCTCCAGCCCCTCCCTCACCCCCACCCTCACCCCCACCCCATCCTCGTGCAGCAGCACCCAACATACATCGTGCACATAACATTAACATTCTCCAATTGAACATAGATGGCATTAACACAAAGAAACACGAACTCTCACACTTCATCAAACAACACAACATACACTTTGCCATCTTACAAGAAACAAAACTCCACACATCACAAAAAAACACCCACATTTCATAATTTCACCACCATCAGACAAGACCGGGCCGTCGGCGGGGGCGGTGGACTCATCACCCTGGTACACAATGAAATATCATACATAGTAACCAGTGTACAAACCAAATCCCTCCTCCCCCCAAATGATAACACAACAGAAATACAATCAATTAAAATACGCACTGGCAACAAATCCAACATAACCATCATAAACACATACATCCCTTCCCAAACATCCCCTACAGTACCAAATGAATACAGACCACACTTACAACACATCACAAACACCCCACACATCATCCTGGGTGGTGACTTCAACGCCAAGACGTCGGCCTGGTTTGTCGACAACCCCGACACAGACAGAGGGCTGGTACTACAAAACCAAACAGATAACCTCATCATCCTTAACGACATCCATCAACATACAGTACCCATATTCCTCACCAAGCCCTCTATAACCCATCATCTCCAGACATCACCTTTTGCTCCCCAGAACTCGCCCCCACAACATCCTGGAGGGTGGTCAGAACCTTAGGCTCTGACTACCTCCCGATCATTATCACCACCAAAACCAGACTCACCCCAGCTAGCCACAAACACACATACACCAATTATAAAAGAGCTAACTGGGAAGCATTTACAAATGAGACAGAACAACACTTCACAACTCTAAACAGTACACCCATCACTAACATCAACAATGCTGTACACATACTCAATAAAACTATCCAAAACGCTGACAAGAAACACATTCCAAGAGGTAACAGAAAAAGACACAACCCCAACTTCACACCAGAAATTCAAAACCTCATCAGACAACGCGACACACTGAAACACTCCCCAGCACCCCACACACAAGACATCACACAACAAATTCAAGCACTCAACACCCAAACTAACAACAAAATACAAGAACAACAAAAACTAAATTGGAATAACTTCCTACAAACACTTGACCACAAAACAAACCCCAAAAAACTCTACAAAACACTAAACAGCATCACACTTTCCAACAGCAACACAACACAATCACATGCTGCAATCACAACAACAGACTCTACTCCTTCATGTAAACAACAAGCAAAGACTCTCATCAATCACTTCTCACATGTCAGCCACCTAAAACCTCACAAAGACGACCGACGTGTCATCCGACGTAAGAGACAATTCCCCACAGACCCTGACTATACACCCTTCACCAATCACCAGCCAAAGCATATCATCAACAATCTCAAGCACTCACCCGCCTGTGGCCTAGACAACATAAGCAACATACACCTCAGACACCTGGGACCACAAGGCATACAAACACTCACTAACATATCAAACTACAGCTATTCACACAACACAATACCAGACATTTGGAAGCATGGTATCATCATCACATTCCCCAAACCCAACAAAGACCCCACGCTACCCTCCTCGCACCGCCCCATCACACTCCTTTGCTCCCCCTCCAAAGTCATGGAACGCCTAGTATTACAACTAATTACACCCGACCTACCCCTAGCTCCAACACAACATGGCTTTAGGCCACTGCACTCCACAAACACTCTTCTCACAGACCTTACACAAAGAGCTTTCGACGGCATCAACTCAGCTAGACCACCACACATCACTATTAGCCACACTCGACATTAGTAAAGCCTTCGATGCCATCCCCCGCCACAACCTAACAAACAAAATCTACAACACAAACATGCACAACAACACAAAAAGGTGGCTGGCCTAGCAGGCAGATGTGCACACGTATTTTTTGCCGGTCAGTCATCTAAAATCAGAAACTTTCCAAACGGAGTCCCACAAGGATCCGTCCTATCGCCCGCACTCTTCAATCTGTACATGCACGATATAACTACACCCAATACTCCCCAAATAAACTTAGCCTCCTATGCAGATGACATAACACTCACATGCACACACTATGACCCAAGAAGAGCAACAGATCTCCTTCAACCCTATCTCAACACACTACATGGCTGGTGCACTACAAACAGACTTAATCTAGCCCCAGCCAAATCCACTGCAACCCTGCTCACAAGCTGGACAGGTGAACACGAATACATCCCTCAACTCACCATAAACAACACACCCCTAACACATACACACACACCCAAAATCCTAGGAGTAACATATGATACTCATATGACATTCAAACAGCACACCACAAACATTAAAAAGAAACTGACACCCAGACTTAACGCCCTCAGGTCACTTGCTCACACAGAATTTGGACACAACAAAGAAACTACCACCACAGTATATAAACAATACATAAGATCAGTAATGGAATACGCAAGCCCAGCCTGGGCTTCTAACCTAGCTGAAACACATCATAAGACCTTACAGACTATTCAAAACAAAGCCCTGAAGATCATTACAGGCTGCACAGCTACTGCACCCACAGATCATCTACATCAAGAAACCAAAATCCTCAAAGTCAAAGACCATCTGGACATGAGAGGCACTCAATTCCTGGCAGCAGCCTCCACGAACCAAGACCACCCACTAAACTACATGGCAACACACCCACAGACACCAAGAAATATCAAAACAACACCCAGCACACGGTATCACACACAATTATTGTCCTCTCTCCCTCCCTGCCCACCCCGAACCAACTTCCAGAAGCACATCCATACTCATATCTCTCGCCAATCCATCCACTCACTCACAGACAACACGCAGCTGCATGCACGACCTCCCGAAATCCATCCTTCCGAATCCTCCCTCCCTCGCGAGGACAGAGTCCACCTGGCCAGGCTGAGATGCGGACACCATCCAGCTCTCCTGAGCTATCAGAAGAGACTGGATGACTCCGTTGTCGACGCCTGCCCGGGATGTAACACAGCACCCCATACCATTAAACACATCATCGAAGACTGCATTTCACACAACCACTTACGCCAACAACACAACCTACACTCAATGAGAGCTCTGTGGGAAAGCCCGATCGTGGCCATGGCCTTCCTCAGGGACTCGGGGCTGTTCGGCCAGGCAGCTTAGGGAACAACAACAACAACAACCATATGTAATGTTTGAGTCTTGCCCGTAGATGAGTGGTGAGGGACAGAAAGAGCGGCCTCCGCGGCCTCCCCGCAGCATGGCATCCGGACCTGTGCCAGCCACGCCAGAGCAGGAGTTTGAACACACGTACCGGGAGGCGTACAGGCATATTGACAGAGGCATCATTCTCATCACAGAGGGACACAAGTCACAGGTATAGTACCAGCTCATTTAGGTTGTATGGTTAAGGTGGATATACATAAACGCTTTTTCCCTCAAGTTTTACTCACATCTCTGATCTGACAGCTTCTGAGATTTGTTGGAATTCTGTCACCTATATTAATCTACATTCATAACATTCATATTATTGGCCGATGTAAGTGCAAAATAGTCTCAAAATGTTGCCAGAAAAAAAAGTTGCAATTGCAAGGTTGTAGGAAAAAGTGCTTGTGTAAATCCACTTCTGCTCCTCCATACCTATCTTTCATTAATTTCATTGGGTGATGTTTGGTGTTGGAGTGCAATTAATAAATTAAATATATTGAATGTTTCAATCAAACAGCAATTTCTGTACTTTATGCTACCGTCAGTTTATTTTACTCAACTTTTGAAGGATATCCACATGCCGCAATGTTGCATGTCTTTCACTCTTCTATAGCTATGTTGTTGTTGTTGTCGTCGTCGTTGTTGTTGTTGTTGTTGTTGTTGTTGTTGTTGTTGTTGTTGTTGTTGTTGTTGTTCTTCCTCAAGCTGCCTGGCCGAACAGCCCCAAGTCCCCGAGCAAGGCCAAGGCCATAACCGAGCGCCCCCACAGAACCCTCCCTGCCGACCACAATAAAGCCTGGGTGACCGAAGCCACTCCATGGCGGGGAGCTGAGGAGGGTGCGGAAACGCCCGGGAAACCAAAGCCCCACCCAGGGCCCTGTGCCCCTCAGCAATTATGAAGAGAAAGTTGAGGGGCAAAGGAAAAATGTGACGCTTTGGCTTTCAATCTTGGTAGATTGGGAGGTCAATCCACGGAAGAGACGCCGTCACTTGAGATCTAGAAAATATATAAGTAAAAGGAACAGTCAGAGTAAGCTATGGGTATGGCAGAGATCGCTCAGTTCTCACTCTGATAGACCAGCCCATCACCACATGACTAGAACCCAATCCTCTCAGCATCAGCTAGGAAAGGCTCTAGAAAGCCGCCTTTGGCGGGGGGATAGCTCCCCTATTTCAACCCCTTTCGGGGTTGAGCACCCGCTGTTCTATAGCTATTATAACAATCAGTGTTCTTCAGAGCTCTCTCAGTGCATACCCCCTCCCTTGCAGCGAGTGCGAGGCACACGCCTTTCAACACAGTCCCACTCCTATTCTGTCCAGCTCTCCAACTCAAGAATTGTCAAATTTTCTCAGTCTTTCTTCTACTCAACAAGTGAACTCTGGAATTCTCTCCTTCAATCAATCTTTCTTTCATCCTACTGGTATGACTTAAGCTGCATTACATTTTGTGTGTACAGTACAGGCATTTTGACCCCAACATTCCTTTTCATACACATATAATTTATTATTTTACAATGGTGACAAATTAAGAATTTAATATAACCGAAAAGAATATGGTGTCACTTGCTTCAAAGTGATTAAAGTAATCTAGCAGTAGGTACGATAACATTTCATCATGTCAGTGTTAGGTTATTGATCCTAATATTTTTGTAGGCTGGGTTCCTGCTGCAGCAAGGCCTCACCCTCATTGATAAGGCTCTCACCACTAAGGTGGAAAGCTTTGACTGCAGTGCCGAGAAGGCCCAACTCTATGCCGAAATGCAGCTTAAAATGAGATGTACCAGGTGAGTTTTGTATATTCAGGAGCCGCAATAAGCATGCACATCGATTTAAAATTAGTTGTTCAGGTGAGTGTATATTCAAGAGTCGTATTAAGTATAAAGTACGGTGCTGTACACAACATAAAATGAGATGTATCAGGTAAATTTTGTATATTTAGGGGTCTTAGTAAATTTATGTACTGTATACAGACTTGAAATTAGATATACCAGGTGAGGTTTGTATATTCAGGAGCTGTAATAAGTAAACGGTACACTCACTTGTGTCTATATCGAACCCTTACGAGCTAATACGGTCCTATGCAATATCCCAAATGCTTCAGAGCTTGTCATAAAGTTTTAATGAGAAATATGGGTGTACAGGTATACTGAAGGCAAGTGATTAGATAGCTTATACTGTACCTTCACAAGCAATAACTTTGTGTAGTTCTCTTATTGCCTAATTTTCAAAGAGTATTATCATAAACAAATCCTTAACAAAGATTAATCTGCCTGTGTAACAGGGAGTTTATTTTGTATATGAAGAAAATAAATGTTAGCGTGGTTGGGAAAGGCTATCATTCATGTGAGAAAAGTTGCATTAGCGTAGGTTTGAGTACTGTATGCAACTAAGCTGAGGTTGTTTTGAATATGATGACCAGTCAGATCTCTTTATACCATAATCCAACTACAGTATGACCCTGTTTCTCACAGAAGTGTACTAATAAAGCAGCTCTATATTAAAGGTATACAATAAAACTTATAATTACTGACATCTCGTTATAACAAAAACCTTTCAGTAATTACACACCGCATCATCTTTAACAGAATCTTGATACGGTAGTAACTTTATTATTAACACAAATATATATATATATATATATATATATATATATACAGTACATGCATACAATGGTTTACCGTCATTTTCCACATCCACAGTTAGAATATAATACAATAAAGTCCCGCCACAACACTGCCCCATTATGTCATCACTTTGGCTGATGTTGACATAGTGCTAACCGTGCTGTAGCAAGACTCAACTAAGTCCAACTGCTGCACCTGCAGTATCTGCAAATCACACCAACCTCAACAGTGCTACAACAACAACAACAACCATACCAATACTTCACTGTACATTAGGCAACTTGGACTTTAGAACAAGATTCTGCCACAACACTGCCCCACCATGTAAACACTGTGTCCGACTCTGATGTGACGTCAAATAGCTCCTACTATGCATATCAGAGGCCGTCTTACACTGTTATTCTCAATTATCTCTTAAACCATTTGTTGGATTCATCTGATATCTTAGCACAGCGTGTTGCACACCCCTACCTAATGCACGCGTTGTATAGTAGATCGCTATCGTGATTAATTATGAGTTTACTCTTGATTAATGATGATTCTGAAGCCAATCCTGTCATTTAGCATCCACACATTCGAATGAGGGAGGTGGTCCCCCCTCCAGCCCCACCAACCCCCCCAATACAGTCTTCCTGTTACCCCCTCCTCGCCTCCCTCATCCCTCTCCCCCCGCCTCCCTCATTACTCACCCTCGCCCACCCACTCCCATCGTTATAGTAAACGTGTTGTTTATATTGTATAGATGTATATTGTATATTATGTGTATATGTATTTAATTAACTACTAATGCATATCGGAGGCCGTCATACACTGTTATTCTCAATTATCTCCTAAACCATTTGTTGGATTCATCTGATATCTTAGCACAGAGTGTTGCACACCCATACCTAATGCACGCGTTGTATAGTAGATCGCTATCTGTGGTTAATTATGAGTTTACTCTCGATTAATGATGATTCTGAAGCCAAATGCTGGCATATAGCGTCCACACATTCGAATGAGGATGGTGGTCCCACCTCCAGCCCCACCAACACTCCACTGGTACACCTCCCACTGCCCAATCAGCTGTGGTTTACGAGGCAATGACGTAAACACCGACAGGTGAATGATTATTCAAGCCCGAGGAACGCCTGCTACCGTACCAACAATGACCAGCATGTTACTTCATTGTCCCCGTGGCTGCAGGACTGCGTTTGTGCTGCGGCTTGTGACTCTGTATAGAAGTGAGAAGACCCGCGGAAGGACATACATAAGTGTGAATAGGTAAGCACATACTTTGGCCTATTATGTATAGTTACTATGCTCCATTGAAAAACCATCCTCCCATCTGTCTGAGTCATAAAATGAAGGAGACCCAGCCCACCAGCTGGTAGCCATATGAGGCACTCCTGCAATACAAAGACTACATACTTATACATCACTGTATCAATTGCCTCATTGTCTCCGCATGTGGGAACACTGATGATAAGGTTGTGGGTCAGTGTTACACCCCCAATACCCCTTTCCACCACATCACCCACCATTTGATAACGTCTATAATAGACTCACAGATCATTTATTGGAATGATGTTGATGGTAATAGGTCGTACTGTGCAACAAAACATGCTCTATATAATTTACCTCGTTTTCTATTGTGCACAATATGTACACATTTAATAAATATATGTAAATCATTCATACATAATACTGTAGTTAATAATTCAATGCAACATATATTGCATTACATAGCTACCTCATGACTTAAACAGGAGGGAACAAATACAAATAATTATGTTTAACCCGTTGAGACCCAGCGTCGCACGTGTTGCGTCGGCAGTCTTTGATCACCAACTCCCAGCGACGCATCACGTGCGTCCGACATATAAAAAACACTTACGTGGCTCGTAAGGTAGGAAATGGCGGGAGAATAGGAGGGGGCGGTACCGTAGTGTGTGGGGGAGCCGGGCCAGTAGGTGTGAGCGGGCCGAGACAGCCGCGCGGCTGGTGGTGGTGGGCTTAGTGGGGATAGTTTACACCCCTAGTTTACCGCCACTTTGAACCTTCATTACTCCGGTCGTATGGGAGCTAGAGGCTTGAGATTTATGTGAGATACTCCTTAGGATGTATGCCGTACAATGCCATACTCAGTTTTTACCCTAGTGCTCCGGGCGGGGTGGTCATGCGGGGGAGACGAACTATTGAAACCCCCCCCCCCCCGCCCCCCAAATGACCGAAATGAGTTTTTTTTATTTGTGTGTTCATTTCTCACCATTCTCTTCCATTTTGGCTCAACAAATTTTTTTGAAGCTCACCCCCCCCCGCCCCCCCCCAAAAAAAATGTCAGAGGTGATTTTTTTTTGTTTTTTTTTTCATTTCTCATCCTTGTCTTCCATTTTAGCAAACAAAAAAAATAAGTGAAAATGGCTTGGGACTGGGGTGAACAAAATATTATAACTAGCCGGGGCTCAACGGGTTAATAACATGCAGTATTTTCCACACAGGCCTTACGACCGCGTTGCTCACACTATGGGTATGACAGCGGTGGGAGTGAGGAAAATTGTCCACCATGCCACCACGTCCCCCCCTTCGACACAGCCACCACCACCAGCATCGGCCGTTTATGATGACTTCACTGTCAGCGCCATTCGCCGCTATGTTCACCGCAAGTTTGCCGACAAGCTACATTTCACGGTCGGTGCCATGGTGAAGGACTTAAAAACGGCTGAAATTATCCCGGAGGGTTCGTCAGAGATGACAGTTTGGCGGCTCTTGCATACCATGGGATTCTGATACAAGATATCCCAGCGGAAAATATATGTAAGGAGGGAATCACTGGATGTCGTGTGCCGCCGGATTGCTGCTCTCCGGAAGGAGGGAAGGCAGGTGGTGTATGTTGACGAAACCTGGTTCACCACCAGAATGGACCACAACAGGGAGTGGGTGGACACTACACAGGCTGCCACCAGCTCCACCTACAGTCGTCAGGTGCCGCCCGGAGAAGCGGAGCGATTCGTGGTGGTCGCAGCTGGCACGACCAATGGCTTCGTTGAGGGCTCGTACCTGTGCTACACGGCCAAGAGCACCCATGGCGATTACCATGGTGAGATGAACGGTGAGCTGTTCCTCCGCTGGCTAACGAGGCACCTCCTGCCGTCACTGCCCGAGCCATCAGTACTGGCGCTGGATAATGCACCATATCACAGCCAACTGACGGAGGAGAGTCGATGCCCTACCACGGCGACCAAGAAAGCGGACCTCGTCAGGTGGCTGGAGCACCGTGGGATATCCATCCCACCTTCCGCCACATGCCCTGAACTGCTGCTCCTCTGCCAGCAGAACCGCCCAGAGCCCCAGTACAAGGTGGACAATACCATACGTGAGTGGGGCCATGAGGTTGTACGGCTGCCACCTGGCCACCCCGAGCTCAACGCCATTGAGCAGGTGTGGGGATGTATGAAGTACCACGTGCGCTCCACCCTCCAGCGGTTTACCCGGGCGGACCTGTAGGCCAGGTTGGAAGAAGCCAGGCATTTTGCCAACCAGAACGTGTGGGTGGCAGCTGTTCGACAATCCCGGAAGTTTGAGGACGGGTACTGGAAGTCGGACAATATCCACGAGGGTGTGGAACCCGTCATCATCAACATCGGCAGCGATGACGAGGACGGTGATGACGACGTATTCCTGGATAGTGACTATAAATAAATGCTGTGCTGTGTTGTTTGCCTTATTTGTATTCCTACAAGCTACTTATCGAGAAACAATACTGTAAATTATTATTAATTTAATAAATTATTATATCCCCTATACTTTCTACTTTTCATGAATATCATATAAATTATGTTACGTTATGAACTACACGTAAGCATTATCTCATGGAACTTTCATCGCAATTGCCCCAGTAGTTAATAAGAGGAAATTCTTCATGTACATATCACTGATGTACTGTAATAATCATATTGCCCCCACGTCGTCGATAATAATACATCATATGCAATATTTCTGATACGCAATCACTATAGAACATGTTCATTTGCTTGACCAAACTTTCTCAATACCTTGGTCTTTTAACATAATAAGTACATTACCGTCCTCTCCCTATTCTTATCGACTCTCACAACGTAATCTTTTAATGAATATATATATATATATATATATATATATATACAATTATGTCAGTTGCGTTCCGTACCTTATTATAGACTCCCCGCCCGTGCTTCCCCCATTCAAACCGCTACCAAATCTCATGTAAATGACCACGATAGCATAGCTATATAAATCTACATTTACAGGTACGTACAGTAATTACATTACCTCAATAGGACAAATATGGTTATTCAGACTTGAACAACGAGAGAGACGTCTTACCTCCATGGTCTTTTCACTACTCCTATATTGCATACACAGACATATTAGAATACGCATGAATGGTAATATATAAAGTTAGTTAATTAAATACATAAACACATAATATACAATATACATCAATACAATATAAACAACACGTTTACTATAACGATGGGCGTGGGTGGGCGAGAGTGAGTAATGAGGGAGGCAGGGGGAGAGGGATGAGGGAGGCGAGGAGGGGGTAACAGGAAGACTGTATTAGGGGGGTTGGTGGGGCTGGAGGGGGGACCACCTCCCTCATTCGAATGTGTGGAAGCTAAATGCCAGGATTTGGCTTCAGAATCAACATTAATCAAGAGTAAACTCATAATTAATCACAGATAGCGATCTACTATACAACGCGTGCATTAGGTAGGGATGTGCAACACGCTGTGCTAAGATATCAGATGAATCCAACAAATGGTTTAAGAGATAATTGAGAATAACAGTGTAAGACGGCCTCTGATATGCATAGTAGGTAAGACTAATATGATATGACGCCAAATAGCTCCTAGGTAAGACTAATATAGTCCCCTGTTTCTTACAGTTTCTTACAGTAGATCCTCTGGTATTTACCTAATTTACCTAATTGTAGTTTACAGGAGTTGAGCTAAGCTCGTGTTGTCCCGTCTCTCAGTCTACTTTTTATCCAATTTTTTCTTGAAAATATGGATGTTCCTTGCCCCTACCACCTCCTCCTCCAACCCATTCCATTTGTCAATACATCTATAGGGGAAGCTAAACTTCCTGATATCGTTCTTGCAGGTAGGTCTTTTTACTTTGTAGCTGTGGCCTCTAGTTATTCCTGTATCCATAATTAATATATCCTCCCTATCCAGCCTCTCCCGCCCCCGGGTACATTTGTACATCATTATCATGTCTCCCCTCTCTCTCCTCTCTTTTAGACTCGGTAGATTTAATTTGTCTAGCCTCCCTTCATATGGCAGTTCTCTGAGACTTGGAACCAATCTAGTGACTGCTCTCTGGATTCTTTCTAACTTGTGAATATGCTTCTTTAGATGCGGGGACCACACCACTGCTGCATACTCCAATCTTGGTCTAATCATACTCTTCATAATTTTCGCTACCATGGTCTCATCCAAATAGTTCAGAGCAACTTTCATATTCCCGGCCATTGCATACATTCCGCTAAAGAGCTTGTTAATATGTTTCTCTGGCGACAAAGTATCTTGTATAATCAACCCTAAATCTTTTTCTTTTTCGGCCTTGCTAATTTTATTATCTCCCATCCTGTACTCCCAATTTGGTCTATTCACACTTCTTCCCATATTTAACACATGACATTTACTTATATTAAATTTCATTTTCCACTTGGTGCTCCATTCGTATATTTTATCTAAATCCCTTGCAGCTCCTCACAACTACTTTTATTTGTTATTTGTCTCATAATTTTTACGTCATCTGCAAACATTGACATGTAAGAGTTTATGCCTATCGGCAGGTCATTCACGTACATAAGGAACATGAGAGGTGCCAACACAGATCCCTGCGGCACACCACTCTCAACTTTCCGCCACGATGAGTAAGTTCCTCTAATGTTGGTCCTCATTTCCCTATCTGTTAAATAGCTCTCCATCCATTTCAGCAAACTCCCCCTGACACATCCTAGCGTCTCAAGCTTAGATAACAATCTCTTATGTGGTACCTTATCGAATGCTTTGGAAAGGTCTAAGTAGACGCAGTCCACCCATCCGCCTCTTTCTTGGAGTACATCTATCACCCTACTGTAATAACATAGCAAACTGGTAACACAAGATGTCCCTTCTCTGAATCCAAATTGCTTTGGGGTTATTATTTTCTTTCTCTCCAACATTTTCATCCATCTCTTCCTAATTAGCTTTTCACAAATCTTGCATACAATACTAGTAAGTGAAACTGGTCTATAGTTTAGAGGGTCCTCAGGGTTTCCATTCTTGTATATCGGAATGATATTAGCTCTTTTCCATTCAACAGGAACCTGTCCTTTATCTAAGGAAGCTTGAATTATGTCCCTCACTGGCTCCACTAATTGCTCTGCACACTCCTTTAAAACCCAGGCAGACACTTCAAGGCAAACTATGCCTGTGTATCCAGCTCAGTACCAGTACTTGCACTGCTGCGGTCGTTCACGGTGTTGGCGGCGGCAGTAGCAGACGCAACATTTTTACTATTCTGTATTTTTGTTTTATAATCAAACTTCAAATCTTGTCTTCCCCATGCTTTATCAAGATTACTTTCAAACTCCCTTATTGATTCGGAATCGACTACATACTGGGGCAGTGCGTTCCACTCATTTACCACTCTATCACAAAATGAGTTCTTTGCCTTCTCAAGCCTATTTCTTTCTTTGTAAATTTTCTTAGAGTGTCCTCTCGTTCTTGTTCCCTCCCGCATCAAGAAGATACCTTCACACACATCCTCATCGTACTTTCCTGACACTATCTTAAAAGTCTCTATCATATCCCCTCTCTTTCTCCTATATGCCAGTGTCGGAAGCCCCAGTGTCCTCAACCTCTGCTCATAGCCTGCGTTCTTCAACGTTGGTACCAGCTTGCTAGCTCTCCTCTGCACTTTCTCCACTGCTTCTATATCCTTTACCATATATGGAGCCCACACCTGGTTCGCATATTCCAGGTGCGGCCTAACCAGCGCTGTATAGAGATTCCTGAAGATTTCTTCGTCAAGTGACACAAATGTCCTCCTTATCAGCCCTACAATTCTATTGGCTTTGTTTATCTTTTCCGCTAAATGTTCTGAGAAATTTAACTTATTGTCTATCACTACTCCTATATCCTTTTCTGCACTCACTTCCTCCATCGCTTCATACATACTGTATCCTACCTTGTCTATCTTGCTGGTCCCAATCCGCATGTACTTGCATTTTTTTGGATGAAAAGGCATTAACCAATGCTCAGACCATCCCTTCATGCCCTCCACATCTCCTTGAAGCAAACCCATATCTTCCTTACTCCTCACTCTTCTATACAGTTTAGTGTCATCCGCATACAGGTATACCTCACTTCCATTAGTTATAACTTCAGGCAAGTCGTTGATAAATATAACGAACAGCAGTGGTCCCAACACAGATCCCTGAGGTACCCCACTTGTAATTTCCCTCCACCCCGAGCCTATTCCATTCACCAGTACCCTCTGTCTCCGATCTTTCAGGAAGGCTTCTATCCATTTCACACATTTCTCCCCTATATTATAGCTTCTAACTTTCTCTATTAACCTTTTATGTGGGACCTTATCGAAGGCCTTCATAAAATCGCAATATACCACGTCTATTACATCACCATCTTCTAGAATTTGCATCCAATCATCTACCACCTTAATTAGCTGTAGTACCGTCGACCTCCCCGGCAAGAATCCGAACTGTCTCCCACTGAAAAGTTGGTTTGACTTCATATGATCCATTATTCCTTCTCTAATTACCGTTTCCATTAGTTTACACACAACACTTGGCAAACTGACTGGTCTATAATTCCCTGGGTCATTTCTCTTTCCCTTCTTAAATATAGCTGTTATGTTCGCCTCTCTCCAGTCCATCGGGATTTGTCCTGTATTAAACGATACCTCAAATAACATTTTCAATGGCTCTACTAACATCTCCCTCTTTCTTTTATGATTCTTGGGTGTATCCCATCCGGTCCCGGTGACTTACTTCTGTTCATTTTTTCTATAGCCCTTCTTATTCTAGCATGGGAAAACTCTATTAGTTCTAGTGCCGGTGCCTGTTTGATGGGAATAGTAGGCACTGCATCCTCCGACTCCACTGTTAGTACCCCCCCAAAGTATTTCCCCAGCACCTCTGCTTTCTCCTTATCAGTCTCCGCTCTACTCCCATCATTCAACCCCCCTACCAGCTCTGGGATCCCTACTCTTCTTGTTAACTTTTCCTGAATGTACTTCCAGAATATTTTTGGATTATCCTTCACATTTCTAGCTATCTCTCTCTCCCTCTCCTTCACCCCCCTCCTTGTTTCCCACCTTATTTTATTGTTTATTTATCTGCGTTCCAGATCCACTTCCTTAGCCTCTATACTAGACCCCCTGTTCTTTTTTAACAATTTTAATCTTTCCCACAATCGTTTCTTTCTTCTAATAAATATCCAAAGCTTTCTTTTCATTGGCAATTCTGGGTTAGTTCTTTTCCTCAATTTTGTTTTATCCTTATATTCCCTTACTGGTACACTTTTGGATACAGCATTCTCCAGTTTGGCTCTAATTTTCCTCCACATTCCTTCAGCGTCTTCACCGTTCAAGTATTCCCCCCAGTCAATGTCCAAACACCGTCTCAGCAGCTCATAATCTGCTCTATCATACATGTATATTTTTCTATTACTTCTATTATCCCTCTCTGATTTAATGTTACAACTAAAGCTTATACAGGCATGGTCACTACGACCTATAGGGCTATCCACATTAACATGTTCCACTATATCCTCTTCATTGCTAAAAATCAAATCAAGTACACTCCCCTGTGTCCCATCTCTATATCTTGTCATCTCTACAATATGTTGCGTTAAAAAACAATCTCTCACTTTCTCTATAAACTTATTTTCCAGGCTACCCTGTCCCGCTGGAGTAGTACAATTTGCCCAGTTGATCCTTGGCAAATTGAAATCTCCAATCAAAATCCTGTGGTACCTATCCATGCCCCACCAGCCTCAGCAGTGCCATATCAAGACAGTGCCAATAGCAAAGCTTTATTATATTGGCTGTTGGTCCACAAGTCTACTGCTGCCCCCTTACACCCTGGGGGGTACAGTATAATATATATTCTTTCTTTTAGTGACATTGTTTTTTCCAGTCCATATTAAGAAAAATTACAAAAAGGGTACTGGTTTAAACTGTTCCTAGGTATCATTTTTTGTCAGAGCCATTATTAACCATCAAAGCATGGTGAGTGTATGGGTAAGTTCCATGTTCAATCAATGGAGAGGTGTGGGCGACGTAGCCGTACATTTCCTATTTACTGCGCAAAATTCTGCGCAAAATTCTGCTTGTGACAATTGGTAATACTGAGAGGAGTTGCCTGGGGTACCAGATGCGACCAAGCTCCTTATATCTCTTGGTCTCAATGAGTCACGAGGTTTCAGAGCGGGAGCATGGGTGTTTAAGCAACTCACGTCTTGGAGTTGTCATTCAAGCAAAAACAGGCTATGTTTCTATGGATCTCTGTAAATGCTACATACTGTACAATATAAGGATGTGATTGTCCTTTCTTCATACAGGCCATAACTCTTACTGTTTTCCACACAATACTTTCTTCACAAATTCTTTTTTCATGGAGTTAGAGAGAGTGGAAAATCGCAAACATAGTGAAAGTTTGCACGCTCTGGGATACCTATAAATGCTCCACTTTATCTACACAGCGTTATGACCACAGAACAACTACAGGCGATAGCTTGATGACTGTAAAGCTTAGAACGGGTACCTTTCGTCCCAGGCATTTGCCTGGGGCTGCAAGTCTGTGGGCTGATGATCCCCTCCCCCGCTGCCCTCTCAGAGACAGATCTCACCTCACCCTAGCCCCTTTAGGGGCCCGAGCATCTGGAGCGGCTTCGGTCTACCGAACTCTAGACTGTTCGGCCAGACAGTCTGGGGAACTACAACAACAACACCTTCAAGCTACTTTATTCAAACATGCATTCCTTCGACCATGCCACAGTGCTCCTTCCACTACAGTACATGGAAATATTTTTCAATATAGTACTGTATATACAGTATAATGCATTTGAATTGGCCATTAGTACATGAGACTGAAATGGTACCGCTTCTGGATCCCTTTCAGCTCCCTTCGATTAACTTGCTCATGTAGTAATGTACACCCTTTGTGGTGGATTGTGTTCTTTTATTTCTTAAATTTTATTTTGGTAAGCGTTGTTTCCACATAGCGATTTTGATCAGTTATTTTGCCATTATATTGTCTTTGTCCAATTTTTGGTTTGTTTAGTTTGCAAGTTTTACATTTTAACATACACGATTACTGTTCCCGACTGCCCGCGAGTTTGTCAAAAATACAGTGGAAAATTTTGTCCAGACTGCCCCCAATTATGCAATCTTTCAATTTATTTTTGGCAAAAATCAGTGGCATTTGGGACCAGGAATCATGTATGTGTGAAATCTATGCATAACTTAGTATGTTTATATATACTGTACAGTATTTCTAAGTCTTGGATGTTTAATTAGTGTTAGCATTGTTGCGTGTGCAGGAAGGAGGTGTTGAGCCACTTTGCCGACACCCAGATCAGTGATGGAGGAGGTAGTAGTAGCAATGCTGGTGTTCGTGTTGGTGATGATGCTCCCCCTCGACCTGAACCACCACCATCCTATGACGACTACCTCAAGTCTTTACAGTCCACAGGTTAGTCTTTTTAGTCTCTCTCTCTCTCTCTCTCTCTCTCTCTCTCTCTCTCTCTCTCTCTCTCTCTCTCTCTCTCTCTCTCTCTCTCTCTCTCTCCTCTCTCTCTCTCTCTATCTCTCTCTCTCTCTCTCTCTCTCTCTCTCTCTCTCTCTCTCTCTCTCTCTCCTCTCTCTCTCTCTCTCTCTCTCTCTCTCTCTCTCTCTCTCTCTCTCTCTCTCTCTCTCTCTCTCCTCTCTCTCTCTCTCTCTCTCTCTCTCTCCCTCTCTCTCTCTCTCTCTCTCTCTCTCTCTCTCTCTCTCTCTCTCTCTCTCTCTCTCTCTCTCTCTCTCTCTCTCTCTCTCTCTCTCGATGGCCGACTCGAGACAGAAAAACAAAAATTTGTTAATCAGTTTTGTAGATCTCAACCTGTGCCAACTAAGTTTAACCTAACTTAACCCTTACAGGTAACATTTTCATTATTTTATTCTAGCTATGTTTAGACCATTTTTTGCAGCTTGGACAGATCTGTGGTAGTTTAAAGATTGATTGATATACTTTGTAACCTTTTCATTCCTAGAGGTACTTCCAAAGCCGAATAAAATTGTCCAATAGTAGCCAGATTATAATGATAAGTAAGTCACCCATGTCACTCGTGGTGGGCTGGATCTATCAGAGTGAGGGTTGGTGTCCTCTACTACCCATAGCCCCTCAGCTTTCCCTTCATAATTGCTGAGGGGCACAGGGCATTGGGTGGGGCTTTGGTTTCCCGGGCGTTTCCGCACCCTCCTCAGCTCCCTACCTTGGAGTGGCTTCGGTCACCTGGGCTTTATAAGTGGTAAGCAGGGAGGGTTCTGTAGAGGCGCACAGTTATGGCCTTGGCCTTGCTCGGGACCTTGGGGCTGCTCGGCCAGACAGCCTGGGGAACAGCAACAACAACAACCCATAGCCGGTTCTGACTTTATCTTTTTCCATCATTCATATTTCTAACTTTTTTTCCTGAGAGTGTCGAAGGCAGTGGGGCCATAATGGTGTGCCCCATGTTTCCCTAGTGTTTTACTCTCACAGCCCACTGGCACAAGTCGGCCTTTCTCTCTCTGGTGTACGAATGTGGCGACCCCACCGCCCGCCACTTTGGTGGTGCAATCAGCTTCTGGAGCAGTGGACCACTGGTTCCTATCTTCAGAAAATTCCTGTGCTTGGTATGCTTCCAGCCAGGGCCCTACTGGGGTAAATATAATAGCAAAACAGTGGTGCAACTGCCATCCGGGTGAGGGACTGCTCTGGATCTGCTCCTTCAGTGCTGAGTGTCATTAGTGGAAATGAAACTGTAGAGTGGGTCAGTGGGGGCATGTCTGGGAGCTTGGAAGCAGTTTCTGCCATGGCCATCCCTTTTGGGGCGCTTCCTCTGCAAGCGGGGCGTCGGATTGATGATGATGATATCACCCATGCTGAAAGGATTAACTGATCACAACCTAACAGAATTTTTTGATTTTGGTGGAGATTTATTGGTTGAAATTATCTACTTGTTGAGTTTTTAGGTCAATTTATGTATTCGTATGATGTGTGTTTCTGAACCCCTTCAGCACGATGAGTTTATTATTCACTTTCATGCTATATTTGGGTTTATTATCTTATATTAGTTTCAGATCTCCCTTGTGTATTTCTTAAACTCTTTATCACCCTGAGTTTATTATTCAGTTTCATGCTATATTTAGGTTTATTATCTTATAGTTCCACATCTCCCTTGTGTGTTTCTTAACCTCTTTATCACACTTGAGTATTATTCAGGTTCATACTTTATCTGGGTTTATTATTCCATATTAGTTCCAGATCTCCATTGTGTGTTTCTTAACCCCTTCAGCACAATGAGTTTATTATTCAGGTTCATGCTTTATCTTTGCTTATTATCCCATATTACCTCCAGATCTCCCTCATATGTTTCCTAGTAGGGTGTCAATTTGGTTTTACGATTGGAATGTAAATGATATGGAATGCAGGAAAATTAATAGGAAATTGTATTGTTTTAGCCAATTATTTCATATTTTTTCACCAACCCACTTTATTTCTAAAATATTTGTGTTGCAGAGTCCAGTAGCAGCAGCCATGTTGATGGTGGTAGTGAAGTCGGTGCCGGAGGATCATCAGCACCACCACCTCTTAACTACCCAAAGCTGGGAGATCTGTCTGTAGCGGTCAGTATTTTGGGGTTCTGTTACCCCTTCCATTCATGTAATCACTAGGCTATCATAGTGCAGTTGAGTATAAGTACATGCTTAGATTAATATCCAGTATCCGAGAATGGATATTTCGTTAGAATGTGCTTAAACTTTTAACTGTCTTGATAGCGTAATGGTTAGTGCGCTGGATATCTGTGTGAATATCCTAGGTTCGAGTCCTGGGAGTGCCACACGTGTTCATGAATTTAATTGATTTAATTAATTAGGTTTGTTTGTGGGTTGGTGATATTACAAATTATATGCTATATACTTTACTCTGTTCATCTTAACCCCTTCACCACGATAATGTCCTTTTTTTTTTTTTCTGGGTTAACCTTAGACAATTTTGAAGTCTTATAAGGACCTATGTTATTTATATGGTTTATTCAGATATTATTTGCCCTTTTGAGTCCTAGATAGACTATTACCTAAAGACACTCGATTGAAATCAGCAGCAACTCTCAATTGACTACTTGGTACACTGCTTAGGGCAATTTCTGTTGAGGCCTGTGATATTGTTCACCCAACTAACTAAATGAACCCATTCCTGCTTAGGTTTAATTTAAAGAAGCTGGAAAAGATTATGCAGCCTGGAAAGTCACCATGAAGTAAATGCAGTCTACTCATGCCACCATAGAATAGAAATATAAAAGTGAGATGATGATGACTATGAGAGTAGTAGGCTGAATGAATTACTTTTGTACTGTACTGAATCATGACACTGTGTGATTCAGTGAGATTATGGTCTTTATTCCTAGACAAACCTCATCACTGTTGGTGGTAATTACTCTAGTTTTGCTGTATTCTTAGTCAGTCAATATGATGTGATAGTCGTTGTTGTTGTTGTTGTTGTTCCCTAAGCTGCCTGGCCGAACAGCCCCGAGTCCCTGAGAAAGGCCATGGCCACGATCGAGCTTTCCCACAGAGCTCTCATTGAGTGTAGATTGTGTTGTTGGCGTAAGTGGTTGTGTGAAATGCAGTCTTCTATGATGTGTTTAATGGTATGGGGTGCTGTGTTACATCACGGGCAGGCGTCGACAACGGAGTCATCCAGTCTCTTCTGATAGCTCAGGAGAGCTGGATGGTGTCCGCATCTCAGCCTGGCCAGGTGGACTCTGTCCTCGCTAGGAAGGGAGGATTCGGAAGGATGGATTTCGGGAAGTCGTGCATGCAGCTGCGTGTTGTCTGTGAGTGAGTGGATGGATCGGTGAGAGATATGAGTATGGATGTGCTTCTGGAAGTTGGTTCGGGGTGGGCAGGGAGGGAGAGAGGACAATAATTGTGCGTGATACCGTGTGCTGGGTGTTGTTTTGATATTTCTTGGTGTCTGTGGGTGTGTTGCCATGTAGTTTAGTGGGTGGTCTTGGTTCGTGGAGGCTGCTGCCAGGAATTGAGTGCCTCTCATGTCCAGATGGTCTTTGACTTTGAGGATTTTGGTTTCTTGATGTAGGTGATCTGTGGGTGAAGTAGCTGTGCAGCCTGTAATGATCTTCAGGGCTTTGTTTTGAATAGTCTGTAAGGTCTTATGATGTGTTTCAGCTAGGTTAGAAGCCCAGGCTGGGCTTGCGTATTCCATCACTGATCTTATGTATTGTTTATATACTGTGGTGGTAGTTTCTTTGTTGTGTCCAAATTGTGTGAGCAAGTGACCTGAGGGCGTTAAGTCTGGGTGTCAGTTTCTTTTTAATGTTTGTGGTGTGCTGTTTGAATGTCATATGAGTATCATATGTTACTCCTAGGATTTTGGGTGTGTGTGTATGTGTTAGGGGTGTGTTGTTTAGTGAGTTTAGGGATGTATTCGTGTTCTCTTGTCCAACTTGTGAGCAGGGTTGCGGTGGATTTGGCTGGGGCTAGATTAAGTCTGTTTGTAGTGCACCAGCCATGTAGTGTGTTGAGATAGGGTTGAAGGAGATCTGTTGCTCTTTTTGGGTCATGGTGTGTGCATGTGAGTGTTATGTCATCTGCATAGGAGGCTAAGTTTATTTTTTGCGTATTTGGTGTAGTTATATCGTGCATGTACAGATTGAAGAGTGCGGACGATAGGACGGATCCTTGTGGGACTCCGTTTGGAAAGTTTCTGATTTTAGATGACTGACCGGCAAAAGATACGTGTGCACATCTGCCTGCTAGGAAGTTGGCCAGCCACCTTTTTGTGTTGTGTGCATTTTTTGTTGTAGATTTTGTTTGTTAGGTTGTGGCGGGGGATGGCATCGAAGGCTTTACTAATGTCGAGTATGGCTAATAGTGATCTGTGTGGTGGTCTAGCTGAGTTCCATCCACTACCACCCACTCCAACTTGTGAGGTGGGTGAGGGCTGGTCCTATCCAGAAAGAGGTTTGGCACCCTCTACCCAACCTTAACCATTTCTGTCTGTCTTTTTTCCTGTACTACTTTTCCTTCTAGGTGCTGGCGAGATCGCCTGATCGGGTGGGCTGTGGACGGTGGGGACATTGGCCCAGGGGTGCAAGCCCATGGGCTGATGAACCCCTCCCCCTACTGCCCTCTCAGAGACAGATCTCATCTCTCCCTGGCCCCTTTTGGGGCAGAGCATCTAGATAGCTTCGGTCTACCGGACTCGTGACTGCTCGGCCAGACAGTCTGGGGAACTACAACAACAACTCGTGAGGTTTGGCATCCTCTACCCAACCATAGCGGTTTCTGTCTGTCTCTTTTCCTGTAGGTGCTGGAGAGGTCACCCAATTGGGTAGCATTGCAAATAGGACTGCGGATGGTGGGGGCATTGACCCGGGGGTCAATGCCATTCATCAGCAACAATGTCAGAACACCCTGCAGCTTTTCCATCCTACATATTTATTATTTAACTGCTTAACCCTTTGGCGCACCTATAGTTTCCAATCAAGTTTTTTTCCCACTCCCTAACCCGGGAGCTGCGGGGAGACTCTTAAGAGTTCCCCCGGCGCACTGCGGGGAGACTCTTAAGAGTCAGAGAAAAAAAAAATCAACTTTTGACATCGAAAAAAAAATATTTTTGTATTTTTTTTTTTTTTTTTTTTTTGGCCCCTGGGCCATGCAAAATCTCAGTCCTCTACCTCCCCTCCTTCCCCACTTTCCTCCTCTCCTTCAGTTATCACCTATTTTCCCTGTTATTCCCTTATTCTGAGGTATATTTTCGTGCTAACATTAGAAATCCGATTGGAGGGTGTGGTCATCACTGATAGCAAGCGAGTGCAAGAGAGAGAGAGAGAGTATCGATCGACTGTGTCTTGGTGGCCTTGGGGGAAATTGGCGGGAAAGCAGATTGCCTCACCCATACATTATACAACTCGCGGGCTATATCTCCGATTTTGACCATCCAAACGCTGTTTTCACTCGTTTTATTGTTGTTTCAGGTTAATACCTTTATAATCAACCCATAATAGGCGCATATGGATAAGTATTAATGCTATTAATGGCACAATGAATATTTTAGTGACGGAAACACCTCAAATACGTCAGCACAGGGGGACGTTTCCAATTACCCCCATGCGCACTTCAGAGGTTAAGTATATTTCAGCTCACTCAGAGCCAGTTTTGTGCCCGGCGATAATTTGTTTCTGTGATGTTTTTATCCACTAAAAAATCCTTGTATTTGGATAAATGAGGTACCATCGGCTTCGGTGTTGATTGAACTTGAAGATAAGCAAATAAAAACATAAGATAAATACAAAACAACCACATTGGGGCACTCCGAAATAAGAATTATAAAAAAAAAAAATCAAAATACCTTATCTCCAACTCGCGCTACCTCTAAATTTTGCCCTCAACATTTTTTATTTGCATACATATATGGAAGCGGAATTTTATGAGGAATCCACTGGTAACTTCAGAATTACTATAAACCAAATAGTTACTGAGATACACGAATAAACGTGAAAGTATCGAAAAACAGACTGAGCTGTACTCTGCTCTCTTCCCAGCCAGCCGTGAGTAAACCGTTAAACTGAGGGGGTTGCCAATTGTACCCATTGAACTAGACTTAATACTTAACCCCTTCAGACTCATATGACGCAGAGGTTGCCAGATTAGCAATAAGAAATAGAGTTCTCTCACTGTTATTATTACCTCTCCAAAATTAGTTTTCTGCCCACAGCTAACTCAAAGACAACTGCAGAGGTTGAAGTAACTAAACTAAAGGTTTCTAAATACCCCTGATGGTAACAAAGGTTTTAAAGTATCCCTAATAGGCTCAAAATTGCGTCATATGTCGGAGAGGGTTAATAGCTATGCCAAAAATGAGGCGCGTCAGACGAAAATATAATTTTTGGCGAATATTTTTAAGTTTTATGACGCACATAGAGTCATCGTGCGCTTAGGGGGTAAATACCCTAATGGTGCACATAGAGTCATCGTGCGCCCAAGGGTTAATATAATTATAATTAGTATGATTATTTCTTATTGTTATTTGATATTTAATATTTGTTTTCTCCAGAATATGGCCTTGGGTTCTGCAGGAGCCACCCCCATATTGTCACCACAGCATGGTGAGATGATCTTCCAGGTAGAGAATGGGGTCCAGATATTCTTCATTTACCCTGACGGTCGAGTAACTAGCCCGTCATACCCAGCCTTCCTAGCTGTCTTCACATTCCAGGGTAAGTTATAATTAAATTCTGTCAAGTTAATTTAAATGGAAACCGGTATTGCATAGTAGTACCTCCTCTGGGGGTGGAAGAAAAAAGAATATGACTAAAAGAGGGAATAGCGATAGTCTGGATTAACAGTCATCCTATACAGTACAGGTCTTTGGATAATTATAAAATGTGTGCACTATTCAATCCGTTGATGTGGAAAACGGGCACTTTTGACAATATAAGAACACCAGCTTTTCTCATTGTATTATTTTTCCCCGCCAGAGCCAATCGGTGGAGCTAGGGGTGAGGGAGGTATAGCAGGGGCACGAGGGTTCCTGCAGGTAGGAGAGTGGAGTTACCCCCTAGTCCCTGCACGAAGCCCCGTCCTACACTCGTTCTATGGGGCCTACATGTTCCCTGATGTCTCCAGTGGTGTGGAAGGTGAGGCGATCTGTATATTGTCACAGGAGATTATTTTATACTTGCTGATGTTGATACTTGATAGATACTCGAGATGTAGATGAGTAGATAGATAAATAGATAAGTAGATAGTCATGATACTAGTACATGAGCTAATGTGAAAATTGGTACCATCCAAGAACTCAATGTAATTAATATAATTCTTGACTGCAGAAAGAATGATGTTAGGCACATACCTGAATAACTTATTTGTCTTGAGAACTATGCAATGTGGACATTTTTAGATGTACCGGTATGTATGTATACAGTATACTCAGGCACATACCCCATAGCTGGAGGTGGCTGACATGAGACATAGCCTGAAAAGAAACAACATTAGTTATGTATAAATGGAATCCGCTGTATTTCAAGTCATGAACTCTGGGATCCTACCACAAGTACCCGAACCTGACTGAGCAAGTTTGCGTAACTGGGTGTGATTTGTCTTAACCAAACTCCTGGAAAATTAGAGATTATACTGTACTGCCTTATGAGTTAAGGTCCCCTCCATAAAGCTTCCAGCCGTCCCCATTTTAGCCCTAACTGTACTGTGATATCTTTTTCCAGTATTTATGGCTACCACTAGACAACGGGTGCCCAACCCCGAAAGGGGTTGAAATAGGGGAGCTATCCCCCCGCCAAAGGCGGCTTTCTAGGGCCTTTCCTAGCTGATGCTGAGAGGATTGGGTTCTAGTCGTGTGGTGATGGGCTGGTCTATCAGAGTGAGAGCTGAGCGATCTCTGCCATACCCATAGCTTACTCTGACTGTTCCTTTAACTTATATATTTTCTAGATCTCAAGTGACGGCGTCTCTTCCGTGGATTGATCTCCCAATCTACCAAGATTGGAAGCCAAAGCGTCACATTTTTCCCTTGCCCCTCAACTTTCTCTTCATAATTGCTGAGGGGCACAGGGCCCTGGGTGGGGCTTTGGTTTCCCGGGCGTTTCCGCACCCTCCTCAGCTCCCCGCCATGGAGTGGCTTCGGTCACCCAGGCTTTATTGTGGTCGGCAGGGAGGGTTCAGTGGGGGCGCTCGGTTATGGCCTTGGAATTGCTCGGGGCCTTGGGGCTGTTCGGCCAGGCAGCTTGGGGAACAACAACAACAACCACTAGACAATTTTAGTCCACTAAGGGAAGATTGGTGAGATATAGAGGGTTGTTTTAGACAGTTTGTACCCTTTTCTGCCCTTAGTGTCTTTTCCAAAATTGTATAAAGTCATTAATAATATCCATAATAATATTGAAAGTGAGGTTATCTGTACTGAAAGGGTTAATTCTCCCCACAAGAAACTGCCCCAGCACCTCCTAGAGTGAGTTTGATCTATAGGGTGTTATTAGCCTATACAGGGAGGAGGTTGGAGGCACCAATGGTTCAGGGAAATACTCCAGGGGAGAGCTTTAGCTTTTAGCCAGCCGTCCGGCTGGCTCAGTTGATAGCGTGCCTGATTCCCATCTTGCAGGTCTCCCGTTCAATTCCCGCTCAGATTGAAAAGTTTTTCTGGGATATAGCCGGCGGTTACCATCTCCCCATGAGCAAGGGGGATGGGTAATGGTCTCTGGTAGACTAAAGAAAGCCAAGCGCTTGTGAATCCTCGAAGGAAGAGATACGGACGCTATATAAGTAACCAGAAGATTATTATTATTATTATTATTATTGTCATTGTTAAGTTGTTCTTGCCATAAATGCTACGGATTTATTGACATGAGTGACTTTTATCCTAGGTACCAGTGTGGGTGTGATCCTGCCAGACACTGTGGAGAAGGAAAACCGTGACCTGTTTGAGCAAATCCTTACCCAGATGACCCAGTACCAGGAACAGCAGCCTCCCCCGGGGGTGGACGTGGAGCGGGAGACATCTGCCGTGGCCGAGTCCACCTCTGAACGAATCGCTGCAGGTTTGGTGGCAGGTACTTTGCTCGGCAAAATCACACACTGCGCTTACTGAAGGCTGGCAACTTATTATTTTTGTATTTATTATTTTTTTCTCTTTTGTTTTGACCTGAGGGCTGCGCATGGTATTGACGCAGAATTGTATAGCCCATAGTCGACTCAACCCCTTTGGCAGCTCTCTAATCTAGTCTAATCACGATGATCTATCTATCAATCTATTGCCAGGCATCTTTATCCCCAAGGGGGTGAAAATATATATGAATTGCCTCCATGACACGTCTAGATTTCACAACGCCCATCCTCTCATAACTCAAAAAGCACTTGAGCAATTAAGCTGATATTTCTACCACTTGGGAATTTTATTTCATTAACCCTTTCACGCACATATGACGCAGAGGTTGCCAGATTAGCAATAAGAAATAGAGTTCTCTCACTCTTACAATTACCTCTCCAAAATTAAGTGTTCTGCCCACAGCTAACTCAAAGACAACTGCAGAGCTTGAAGTAACTAAACTAAAGGTTTCTAAATACCCCTGATGGTAACAAAGGCTTTAAAGTATCCCTAATAGGCTCAAAATCGCGTCCTATGTCGGAGAGGGTTAAGCGTTATTTCCACATAGCAATTTTGATTAGTTCTTTTGCATTTATGTTGTGTCGTCCCAGTTTTTTTATTTTTTATTTTGCAAGCTTTATAATTTAAATAGTCAAATAGTAAATAAGGATAGAACATTTTTAACCTGTTTGCTCCAGCCCTCCCTAAATTACAAGAGGCTAGGGAATCACAATGTCTAGACTCATTACTGTATATTGAACAGGCTATAGGTTACAAAGACTACAATGTACCGTATATTACAAAGGGTTAAGTTGACAGGGAACTGGCTGGCATAATATATAGCTTCTTGCTTTAGTGTTCAGAAAATACAGGCCTCCCTCACTATCCGATGCCCCAATTTACGATATAATTATAGATTTTGTGGGGTTTGGGTTTGGGTTTTGGCTGGTCCGAGAACGCATCCCCATTTACCCCAGTAATTTTAGGTTTGCTATACAATTTTTCTATTGAAGATCGGGTTTTCAGGAACGTAACCCAATCGTAAATCAAGGGAGACCTGTACAGTAGCCTACTGTAGGGAGATTAAATTTCTGAGTAAAAGTATTATTGGTAAATTGAGTACTATGCTCAAATTATTTTCTAGTGTAGTAATGGATGTAGATTGTAGTATATTTGCCCCTGTATGGTAAAATTAAGAGGTCCTTCTCATCTTTGCTCTAAGATGAGTCAAGAGGAGAGGATTTTTTTTGGTCTATTAATTCATTTATTCCTTTATTTCTTAGTTTCCTTGCTAGTCCTCCATCAAGCTTAGAAAAACACCCCCTAGACCCCTTTTCAAGATAAATTTGTACATATTTTGGTTGAAAAATGGGAGTTGTTATAATGTAGATGACCTAGTTCTTATCGCAGATAGTTCGCAGGAAGCAGAGGCAAAGATCAAAAGGTGGAGGGAGGGCATGGCAAACAAGGGTCTAAGAGTTAACATAGATAAAACAAAGGTCATGATCAGTGGAGTAGGGCGCGGAACTATGGAAAGAAGCGGCGACTATCCATGCGCAGTATGTGGGAAGGGGGTGGGAAGTAACTCAATTCAATTTTGCATCTGTAGTGACTGGGTACACAAGATATGTAGTGGGGCTAGAGCAGTGGTTCTCAACTCGTTTCAGGCCACGGACCATCAGCCCAATAAAACAAATGTTGTGGACCATTTAATTTTTGAGTAATGACAAATAAAGCATAGACAGCAAACATTTGACTGCATGTGTTGATAGATTTGGGTAAGTACCAATCATACTGGCCCCCCCCCCCCCCAAAAAAAAAATCCATGGTAGACCACTGGTACACATCTTGAGCCGCCAAATAATTTTTCAGACCCAAGAATTCCTCCTGAAGATACTCTGGAACACTATTAACATCTATTGCGAATGGATTCCTGATGAAGAATAACCCATCCCTTGTCATGTCCACCTCTGGAAAGTAGGCCTATCGCTAAAATTAATCTTGCAGCTTTTGTAAATGCTCGAGAATTTGTATCTGAACGGCTTAATTTTCCCCGAGCATGGTATTCACACATGGAAATTGAACCAAATTGTTACCTTCGACTCGTTCGATCCAGGGTTTTAATTTCTCAAGAAAAGCCTTGATGATGCCTTGGTGAGAGAACAGAATTGCACCTTTCCCTTGCAGCTGAAGATTCAGTTTGTTCAAGATTCCAAAAATATCAACAGAGGTATGCAAGTTCTAATTCTGACTGTGTTAGCATATTTTTAATATCCCTTTTCCCTTGAGACCGGAGAAATAAATCCAATTCTTCTCTCAGTTCAAAAATTCTGTTGACTACGTTCCCTGCTGACAACCACTGTACACAAGTGTAGAACAGCAACACCTCAAAATCGGAACCCACGTCCTGCCATAATTTTCTGAACAGCCTGGTGTTCACTGCTGACGATTTGATATAATTAACCATCTTCACCAATCCTTTTAAAATGGTGTTCAGGTGATCAGGCAGTGTTTTTTATGTCAATGTCTCTCTACAACTACAGTACATCCTGAAGGTTGCCAATATACAGTATTTCTTAAATAGGAATAATTCAATCAAATTAATGGTCAATTATTTATTTTGATAAAGAATTTCGTACTGCATGTTCTATAAATTTAATTATTTATCCACCAATCTTCAGTTTATTACCAAATATAGTGAACGTCCTGTGGACCACCCAAAAAGTCACCATGGACCACCAGTTGAGAACCACTGGGCCCTTTGACAAGAATCATAGACTTTGAATGTGCAATGTGCAAGTTTTACATTATAATTACATGACCCGCCTGTTAGTGTTAATTTTCGACAGTGTAACGCTGGAGTGTGTAAATAAATTCTTGCTATTTTGGTGATATGGTTTCCGTCGGGAGTGGCGTTGAAGCCGAGCCAACTTGGATGGTTTGGACACGTGGAGAGAATGGATGATCAGAACTGTGTGAAGAAATGCCGGACTGTTAACGTGGGGGGAGCTGCGTGTAGGGGTAGACCTAGAATAACGTTGGATCAGGTACTCCGTCCGATCTCAAAGATAAGAACTTGACAGAACAGTCTTTAAACTTGTATGTATGTATACGGTATATATTCTTACAGTTTCTTACAGTTTCTTACAGTAGATCCTCTGGAAAAAGGCAAACTAGGCCTGTGTATCCAGCTCAGTACCAGTACTTGCACTGCTGCGCTCGTTCACGGTGTTGGCGGCGGCGGTAGCAGACGCAACATTTTTACTATTCTGTATTTTTGTTTTATAATCAAACTTCAAATCTTGTCTTCCCCATGCTTTATCAAGATTACTTTCAAACTCCCTTATTGATTCGGAATCGACTACATACTGGGGCAGTGCGTTCCACTCATTTACCACTCTATCACAAAATGAGTTCTTTGCCTTCTCAAGCCTATTTCTTTCTTTGTAAATTTTCTTAGAGTGTCCTCTCGTTCTTGTTCCCTCCCGCATCAAGAAGATACCTTCACACACATCCTCATCGTACTTTCCTGACACTATCTTAAAAGTCTCTATCATATCCCCTCTCTTTCTCCTATATGCCAGTGTCGGTAGCCCCAGTGTCCTCAACCTCTGCTCATAGCCCGCGTTCTTCAACGTTGGTACCAGCTTGCTAGCTCTCCTCTGCACTTTCTCCACTGCTTCTATATCCTTTACCATATATGGAGCCCACACCTGGTTAGCATATTCCAGGTGCGGCCTAACCAGCGCTGTATAGATATTCCTGAAGATTTCTTCGTCAAGTGACACAAATGTCCTCCTTATCAGCCCTACAATTCTATTGGCTTTGTTTATCTTTTCCACTAAATGTTCTGAGAAATTTAACTTATTGTCTATCACTACTCCTATATCCTTTTCTGCATTCACTTCCTCCATCGCTTCATACATACTGTATCCTACCTTGTCTATCTTGCTTGTCCCAAACCGCATGTACTTGCATTTTTTTGGATGAAAAGGCATTAACCAATGCTCAGACCATCCCTTCATGCGCTCCACATCTCCTTGAAGCAAACCCACATCTTCCTTACTCCTCACTCTTCTATACAGCTTAAGTGTCATTCGCATACAGGTATACCTCACTTCCATTAGTTATAACTTCAGGTAAGTCGTTGATAAATATAACGAACAGCAGTGGTCCCAACACAGATAGATCCCTGAGGTACCCCACTTGTAATTTCCCTCCACCCCGAGCCTATTCCATTCACCAGTACCCTCTGTCTCCGATCTTTCAGGAAGGCTTCTATCCATTTCACACGTTTCTCCCCTATATTATAGCTTCTAACTTTCTCTATTAACCTTTTATGTGGGACCTTATCGAAGGCCTTCATAAAATCGCAATATACCACGTCTTATTACATCACCATCTTCTAGAATTTGCATCCAATCATCTACCACCTTAATTAGCTGTAGTACCGTCGACCTCCCCGGCAAGAATCCGAACTGTCTCCCACTGAAAAGTTGGTTTGACTTCATATGATCCATTATTCCTTCTCTAATTACCGTTTCCATTAGTTTACACACAACACTTGTCAAACTGACTGGTCTATAATTCCCTGGGTCATTTCTCTTTCCCTTCTTAAATATAGCTGTTATGTTCGCCTCTCTCCAGTCCATCGGGATTTGTCCTGTATTAAACGATACCTCAAATAAAATTTTCAATGGCTCTCTAACATCTCACCTCCTTCCTTTATGATTCTTGGGTGTATCCCATCCGGTCTCGATGACTTACTTCTGTTCATTTTTTCCATAGCCCTTCTTATTCTAGCATGGGAAAACTCTATTAGTTCTAGTGCCGGTGCCTGTTTGATGGGAATAGTAGGCACTGCATCATCCGACTCCACTGTTAGTACCCCCCCAAAGTATTTCCCTAGCACCTCTGCTTTCTCCATCATTCTCCGCTCTACTCCCATCATCCAACCCCCCTACCAGCTCTGGGATCCCTACTCTTCTTGTTAACTTTTCCTGAATGTACTTCCAGAATATTTTTGGATTATCCTTCACATTTCTAGCAATCTCTCTCTCCCTCTCCTTCACCCCCCTCCTTGTCTCCCACCTTATTTTATTGTTTATTTGTCTGCATTCCAGATCCACTTCTTTAGCTTCTATACTAGACCCCCTGTTCTTTTTTAACAATTTTAGTCTTTCCCACAATCGTTTCTTTCTTCTATTCAATGTCCAAAGCTTTTCCTCAATTTTGTTTTATCCTTAACAGTAAAAGTCCGTTAATCCGACGACCGATGATTCGAATCTCCCAATAGTCCGAATTTTTCAATTTGAGGCCAAATCCGAATTCACCCGATGGTCCGAATTTCAAGAAGTCCCAAAGTCCCCTTTTTGAGGCATTAGTCCACTCAAATGACACATAATGGAGCACACACATATCATATGTTCATGAATTCACTTTAAAAGTTTACCATTGTCATTGTAGCCTATTACCTACTTCAAAACATTCAGATTAATGGTCAAAGGAAGCTACTGATATAAACGTAAACACCTTCTTCTTCTTCCACATCGTCTGCTAGAGAGTTTGTTTTGCTCTTGAACGCATCCTTGGGACGCTCCGATGCGCTACTGGCTTGCACCGCATTTTCTGCAAGCGCATTCAGTCTTGAGCATGAAAACGCACCTTTCTTGAGCTTGAAAATGCACCTTTGGACGTTCCGATACGCTACTATTTATAGTTCAGTGATCGGAGCATCCCAAGGGTGCTTTCAAGACTACAAGACAAGGGTGCTTTCAATACAATATAATATAACAGAGCACGTCACAAAGGAAAATCACAAAAGGAAAATTACAAGAACCTCTCAGGGAAGTGCCGTTGTTAAGGCATTACTTCCCGAACCACATCTGATCTGATCTTCAAGAGCAAGACAAACTCGCTAGTAGACGGAAGAAGAAGAAGAAGACGATGCGGACATATGGTGTACGTTTATATCAGCAGATTCCTTTGACCATTAATCTGAATGTTTTGAAGTAGGTAATAGGCTACAATGACAATGGTAAACTTTTGAAGTGATTTCATGAACATATGATATGTGTGTGTGCACCATTGTGTCATTTGGGTGGCCTAATGCCTCAATGTTTTCGTCATACACAGGTTCATAGGGGTAAAGTCCGATAATCCGAAAAATCCACTAATCCGAACGAGGGCCGGTCCGCTGCCCTTCGGATTAACGGAAGTTTACTGTATTCCCTTACTGGTACACTTTTGGATACAGCATTCTCCAGTTTGACTCTAATTTTCCTCCACATTCCTTCAGGGTCTTCACCGTTCAAGTATTCCCCCCAGTCAATGTCCAAAGACCGTCTCAGCAGCTCATAATCTGCTCTATCATACATGTATATTTTTCTATTGCTTCTATTATCCCTCTCTGCTTTAATATTGCAACTAAAGCTTATACAGGCATGGTCACTACGACCTATATGGCTATCCACATTAACATGTTCCACTATATCCTCTTCATTGCTAAAAATCTAATCAAGTACACTCCCCTGTGTCCCATCTCTATATCTTGTCATCTCTGTAATATGTTGCGTTAAAAAACAATCTCTCACTTTCTCTATAAACTTATTTTCCAGACTACCCTGTCCCGCTGGAGTAGTACAAATTTGCCCAGTTGATCCTTGGCAAATTGAAATCTCCAATCAAAATTTTATATTTGTTCTCTCTATTATCTATTTCCTCCATTGCTTTCAATAGGTTATCATCCTCTCCCCTACTATTATTTGGGCTTCTATATATAGAGGCAATTAGAATTGATCCTCTTGCACATTTTACTTCAATACACAAATACTCACAATACTGCTGTCTCATATCCACCTCATTAACCTTGAGCTCTTTTCTTACATAAATAAACAGTCCTCTTCCGACCTCTGCTCTAATAGCATTTCTCTCATATAACTCAAAACCCTCCAAACTATATTCCACCAGTTCCCTTTCAATTCTAGCATTTTTTGGTCTTACTTCCTGTAGGGCTATGACATCAGGTTTTCCTCTTCATCCTGCAACCTACATATCAGTTATCTTTTCTTGTCCTGGGTAAACACATCCACATTACTAAACATAATCCTTAATCCATCTACCATTCCTTCAGCAATTACACCATCCCGCTCCTCCTGTCCGTACCCTACTCCCCCGTTAGCACTACTGGGTCTGCCACTTTGTCTCCTGTCTCTCCCTGTGACACCTCCACCCCGTTCTCCTCCTCCGTCACAACTCCTATCACATTCTCTTCCCTCCCTGATCTCCCCCTCCCTTCTACTCTTATAAACCACTTCCTCAATTTTCCGTCCCTCACTCTCCAGTAAAAATTTCTCTTATCCTCCTCATCCAACTTTCCATTATTTTCATCAGCCTTTTCTTGTAATTCCTTCATTTTTTTCTTTTGTTCTATACTCAAATCCTTCTTTAGTCTTATGTGTTTCAGTTTTTCATTTGTATTTAGCCTCCAACTAAAATTTGTCACAGTCTCTGCCACTGCCCTAGTTTTAAACTGTACCCTTATAGGTCTCATCTCTCCCCTTTTATATCTACCTATCCTACTGACCTCCTCCACCTGCCCTTCCCATCCATATCCGTCCTCATCCACACCTTTCATGACCTCCTTCACTGTCTCCATATCCCTCACTTTTCTCACTCCATTATCATTCATATGAGTCTCTATATCTCCATACAAGATTACACCCCTATCCCTGTCCATGGCCTCCCTCACGACACTCTCCTTGTTCTTCATGACCCCTACAACTGCACTCTCAAAATTTGTTTTGGTCATATTCATTTCTTCCTTTTGCTCTTTCATAATATCCTCCAAATCCTTGAATTTTTGTTTACCTACCACCGTCCATGCAGTTGACTCCTTTACTTCTTGAAACGTCCTTCGTATTCCTTCAGCTGCTCCTTCAATGCCATATTCTCTGCTCCCAGTTCATCTACCCTTTACAATACCATCTCTAGGCTATCATTAACTGCCGAAATAGGCCTGCATTCACTTCCTTCGCTAGGCCTATTCCCTTCCCCACCTGTCACACCACACATTACACACAGTGCCTTAACTTTCTCACCAATATCCCCCTTCCATTTCTCCGTATCACTCATCCACTTTTCCAAATCCTTCACAACAATAATAACCTCTTCTAACTTCTTATCTGTGCTCTTAAACCCACAAAAACGTTGTAACCTTTCTTCCGCCTCCGTCATACCCGAAATCTATATCGGGGGGTGAGGAAGAGCCCTGCTACTACATATACGATAGTAAAGGTGTGTGAGTTTGAGTGTGTGTGTGAGGTGTAAGTGTAGTATGATGTGTATTGATAGTTGCCATGTTGGCCTATTCCTGGTCCAATTTGTAGCAGCTCAAGCCTGTTGGCCAGTTTATGAACGCGTTTCAAAATCTTGATTCCGGAAGGCCTATCACGTTCGCCTAGGAGATATTTCCGGAAGACCTATCGTGCTTCCCGGGCTAATAGTGGAGGAGTGTCTCATAAGGATGATAATGATAATGTATAATGGCTCAAGAGCATGTGTGAGATTGAATGGTGAATAAATTGAAGAGGTCACAATCCACCAGGGATTGGTGCTGAATCCTGTACTCTTCATGAAGACACTATCAAGAGATTTAGGACAGGGCTGCCTTAAAAATTACTGTATGCTGTATGTTACAAGGTTAATGAGTTTTTGAGAGAAACAAATGCATGGTAATGGTGAATGGAGTGGATGGTGGCACTGTAGTGAAGAGTGGGGCCTGGCCATACAATGTATACAATAACGGTGTGCATAGCTACTCTCAGCAAGTGTGATGTATGTGAATGTCGGTCATAATATTTAATAAGTACCCTACATGTATTCAAATTCTGCCTTGGCAATAGCTGTACAGTACTATGGTACGTTATCAGAACAAACCTCAATGACGCCAGCCTCAAAATGACAATGATCACATATGTCCAGATATAACTAGATACCTGGCAGTTATATAGTAAAGTTACTGTGTTATATACTAATTAATTATTACAAACACTTATCATCATAGATATTACTGTAAATTATTAATATGTGATTTTGCTGGGCATTTTATATTGTAGTTGTGTAGTGTAGTGTAGCAAACTTAATATATTAATTTAGACTAAATTAATTATTGGTTCTCAGACAACTTATCCACTAGACCATTTGAACCGGTGTCAGATAATTCAGGATACACTAAACCCATCATCATCAGATCTAAACCCGTGTCAACTTATAGGCCCGTACTCCTTGACAAAGCCCATCATTGTTTGGGATAATTACTATTGCTTCTCTGTATTCCTGTCTGTATGATTTGCTATTTTTTTTTTTTTTTTTGTTAAGAGACAATGAACGGAGGAAGGAAAAACACAGATAAAACAAAAAAGGTCCATGTGCCTAAAGGCATCCTTCATTCATAAAATGTTTGTAACAACTGGATTTAAACTGTTGTATATTGTAAGTTTGTGGAAAGCAACTCGAGGGAAGTGAATTACAAAGAGTAGTAGTTCTGGGGATAAATTAATTTTGATAAGCAGAAGTTCTGCATTGTGGAGGAGAAAGTGTAAATTCATGGGCGCTCTCAGCTGCCCTAGTTCTACGGGGAAAGATGTGGAGAGGCGGCACAATTGAAGCAAGTTTATATAATTGCGTAGAGATGTAGCGACCCCACCGCCTGCCACTTCAATGGTACAGTCAGCCTCTATAGCAGTTACGGTAATTTCTTGTTACTGCCTTATTGTAGCACGGTTAAGGCTGGTGTGGTGCAGATTCGCCAGGTGCAGGTGTTTCAGGGTGACTTTGTTGAGTCTTGCTGAGACACTGTTAGCGCTATACAGGTCTCCCTCGATTTACGATTGGGTTACGTTCCTGAAAACCCGATCTTAAATAGAAAAATCGTATAGCGAACCCTAATATTAATGGGGTAAATGGAGATGCGTTCTAGGACCATCCAAAACACAAACACAAACACCTAAAAACCTATAATAATATTGTATATCGGGGCATCGGAGAGTGAGGGAGACCTGTACCAACATCGGCCACTGTGATGACATGATGGGGCTGTGTTTGTGGCAAGTCTTTATTGTACTCTTCTACAGCAAAAGGACTGAAACCAAGCTCTCTGTGGATGAATCGATCTTTAAACTTGTATGTATGTACACTATGTAATAAAAAGTGATGGAACATTACCGGTATTACAGTACTCTCATTGCAATTACAACAACTAACATATCATATTAACTGGCTAGATACACAGGAAAAGTAGTCATTACCACCAACAATGATGATGGGGATTTTTTAAGAATACGAGCTATAGTTCAAACCTAAAGCTCGGTTCACACATGCACGAATTAACGTCCCGTCCGGCCGCGACCAAAAAAATAGGCAGGACGGCATCAATCTGGAGGCCCCATGGCCCATCCGTCCCCGTCCCCTTTTGCTCGGTTCACACATGCACGAATAATTAATGTCCCGTCCGACCCTGACCCCTTAATTCGCCTGCAAACGAGCAAGGACGCCGGCAAAATCGCCTATGGTCGGTACACGGACATGCGGTGTCGCCAGCTCACGTGACGTGACGGTGACACATCAACGACTCTCCTTCCAACGGTTTTTTGCCGCCGTTCTCATCCTGTTCGTCGGCGTCTAGACCCCGCCAGTCGACATCTAGACACAGTCTGTCGGCGTCTAGACGTCGACTGCTCCCGTGGGTGTCCCGGCCTGACACGTTTTGTGGCAGTTGCCCCGGCCCACGCCGACCATTTTATGCATGCACAAAATGTTCGCCGTCTCCCGCCCTGTGTCACGTGTGCTGGCGACACCGCATGTCCCTGTACCGGCCATAGGCGATTTTGCCGGCGTCCTTGATCGTTTGCAGGCGAATTAACAGGTCGGTGCCAGACGGGACGTTAATTCGTGTATGTGTGAACCGAGCTTAACATACCCCAACAGTATTGGTTGAATTAGCACTGGTTGAAATGGTCTACAGGTTGAGTTGTCTGGTCACCATAGTTTGCATGGTAATTGCATGAAATTTTCTTCATTGGTACTAATATTCTAATACTGTATAGTGGTTTTATGTTTTTTAATTTCATGATGCAGTATTGTTTTGCTAAATCTTTAATACAGTAAGTTATTTCCATGTAGTGATTCTTACACGTTTGTTTGTCTTTTGTTTGTTTATTTTGCAAGTTTTACATTCTGTACCCGATGCCGAGTTGGCTGCCAACTTTGTGGCATTTTTTGCTGGCAAGATAACTCGCATAAGACAGGAACTGGATGATGCTTCTGTTGGTGGAGAACTTTCAGTTGTACTCCAACCCCGACACATTCCTAATAATGTCCTCTCATCCTTTCACTCAGTAGAGGTGGACATGATCTCGTCCTACATAAGAAACCTCAATAAAACATTTTGCCCGTTGGATCCCATAAATGTTTCCATGCTACCAAGAGTCTATGATCACACAGTTGAGTTTATTTCCAAAATAATTAATAAGTGCTTCTCTGTTCACATTCTGAAAAGCATGCACTACTCCGACCTACTCTAAAGAAACCTGGACTTGATGTTGAGAACATGTTGAACTATCGTCCTGTCTCCAACCTGTCCTTCATATCAAAGATATTAGAGCGTGCAATACTTGACCAATTACAACCACTACTTCAGCAGAATGAAACTATCCCAATTTTTCAGTCTTCTTACCGACAGCATCATTCAACTGAAACAGCATTGATTAGAGTACATAATGATCTAGTTGAGAACATTTGCAATGGTGTGGCCTCACTATTGGTCTTGCTTGATCTCTCTGCGGCCTTTGACACAGTGGATCACGAGTTGTTATTGAGTGATCTTTATGATTGTGGTGTGCGTGACTCCGCTCTCTTGCTTCTTGGGTCGTACTTGTCAGGTAGATCCCAGAGTGTGATGGTAAATCACACTCTGGTGTGATGGTGTGATGGTAAATTAGGTAGTAGGGGTAGGCAGCCCCGCCCAGGGAAGTACTACCGCCAAGGTTTCGGGAGACTCAGGGAATAGCCTGAATTCCATTTTCTCTCCCAGGCCTTGGTAGCTGGATACATATCTTTCTGCCTCACACATCAGGGGTATCAGGAAAACCCTCTTTATATAACATACACATCCAACTTCACGACATTGCCCTACATCGCTATCCTCTATCCATAAAATACTACTCTTCCCACTACATATCATACATGTAACACCATACACTTACCTTATAAATATGGCAGTACAATTGTTAACAGCAAACCTGGTGGTCCCTCGGATATCCACCCCCGGCAGGGTTGGGTTATTGACACAGGGCCCTCCCGGTCGTCATCATGCGACTGTGTCAAGAGCATTGCAACGTCCCAAAGCTGCTTGTCAGTACAGCTATTTCTTTAGTAATATAAGGGGACTTCACTCTAACATCAATTCTGTACACCAATTTCTTCAAGCAGAATCCCCTACTCTCCTTTTTTTGACAGAGACTCAAGTAACATCCACATCTGACACATCTAGATTTAATTTTCCAGGTTATCAACTGCTCCAAATTTCAGACCTAAAGGTGGTGTATGTTGCTTCGCAAAATCTGAAATTGCCCTGGAGGAGGTTACTAGTTTCAATTGTCCCTATTTGATTATTCTATATACAAATTAATTTCTGCTGGTAAACTTAAAACATATGTTGCATCTACCGTTCCCCAAATACTCCTCCAGAGCAAAGTCTTTTTGATTCTCTGTCCTCACAACTCAGTGTCATCAACTTAAATGCTTCTTCTGAAATCACTGTGTTGGGTGATTTTAATGTCCATAATGTTGAATGGCTCACTCATTCAGCCAGGACTGATGATGCTGGTCTTGAATGTGAGCTATTTGCAGACTCATTTAATCTCATTCAACTAGTCAACCAACCCACCCGTGTACCAGATAATCCTAATCATAATTCCCACCTACTGGACTTATTTTTAACAACCAATTCAGAAAATTATGATGTTACAGTGAGGTCCCCACTTGGATCTTCTGATCACTGTCTGATACAGGCCACCTGTCTATCACCTACCACACCTTCCCACTCTGAACCTGTTTTGGTGACTAAATGGCATTACGATAGGGCAGACTGGGAGGGTCTTCAAGGTTTCTTTATTGATATTCCCTGGACCTCTTTCTTTTCTAATGATGCACACTCCACCTTGAGCCACATACAAGATTTTGTAAAAATTGGAATGGAAACTTTTATTCATCATCAAAAGTACAGTAAAAGATCTAATTCACCTAAATGGTTTGACCATAATTGTGCTAGAGTAACTGAACAAAAAGCAATAGCCTACAATGCATACACAAGATCAAAAACACATGAAGCCTTTAATTACTTTAGAAACATCAGAAATCATGCCAAAACTGTATTAAACCTAACTAAATCAAACTTTCTCCATAAGCAGGCAAATAAACTTCTAAATAATCCAAATGATAACAAAATATTTTGGTCTACTCTTAACTCATTCAAATCCAACTTCACTATTGCTTCATCCATTCCACCATTAAAATCTCCGACTGGCAATCTTGTAAGTGACCCACGAGGTAAAGCTAACCTTCTTGCAGATATTTTCTCCACCAACTCAACCTTAGATGACATAAATCAAGATGTCCCTGTACTTAATTTTAATTCACCTGAAATTCCCTCACTTAAGATCCACACCAGACATGTCAAAACTATTTTGCAGAATCTCTCAGTAGATAAGGCTCCTGGTCCAGATGAAATTCCTCCAATAGTACTTAAGAATTGCTCCTTGGTGCTCGCTCCTGTATTGGCAAAATTTTTCCGTCTGTGTACTCATACCTCATGCTTCCCAGTACCCTGGAAAGAAGCAAAACATCCATCCAGTTCCTAAAAAAGGTGCCTCTTCAGATCCATCAAAACTACAGACCAATAGCTATAACTTCCACTCTTGGCAAAGTTTTTGAAATTATATTAAATAATCACATAATTAAGCATCTGGAGAATAATAAATTAATCAGTGATAGGCAATATGGTTTTAGACGATGTCGATCAACTGCAGACATTCTTTGCCTTCTTACGCATCAAATCAACCAAGCTACAGACCAACATGGTGAAACACATACAATAGCACTGGATATATCAAAGGCATTTGATAGAGTCTGGCATCAATCCTTATTGTCGAAGATGTCACACTACGGCCTTGCATCATTAGTTCCACTAATTTTCTTCTTCTTCATAACAGAAACATACGTGTAATGGTAGATGGCCTTTATTCTCAATTTCACTCAATAAATGCTGGTGTTCCCCAGGGATCAGTTTTGGCCCCAACTCTGTTCCTCATTCATATCAATGATCTCATATCTACCACTCATAATCCAATACATTCCTACGCAGATGACTCAAACACTCCACAGTTCCTTCACATTTACCAATTCTTTCACCCAACCCGATCTTATAAATTCAAAAATAAACACTGCAATTTCTCTGAACCAGGACCTTTCTAGAATTAATGAATGGGGACAAGAGAATCTAGTTTCCTTTAATGCACAGAAAACCAAGTACATTCAATTTTCTAACCGACAGAATCTCACTGACTCCCATATTTTTTAATGATGTAAATATTCCCACTTCCCCTAGTATTGACATTCTCGGGGTAACATTAACTACTAACTTGAGCTGGACACATTATGTTAGAAGCATTGCTAAGAATGCCTCTAAAAAACTGGGACTCCTGTACAGAGTTCGAGAATTCTTCACTGACGAGCAGTTGGCCGTAATATATAAAAGTCATGTGCGCTCTCAGATGGATTACTGTTCACCTCTGTGGGGTGGAAGTGGACCCAGTGCATTGAGGCAGTTGGACAAAATTCAAAATAAAGCTATTAGATTAAGCAATAACCCTGCAATCACACAGGACCTTCCTACATTAGCCATACGAAGAAACGTTGCATCCCTTGCATTATTCTACAGATATTTTCACAGCAATTGTTCCGAGGAACTTGCTTCAATTGTGCCGCCTCTCCACATCTTTCCCCGTAGAACTAGGGCAGCTGAGAGCGCCCATGAATTTACACTTTCTCCTCCACAATGCAGAACTTCTGCTTATCAGAATTCATTTATCCCCAGAGTTACTACTCTTTGGAATTCACTTCCCTCGAATTGCTTTCCACAAACTTACAATCAACAAATGTTTAAATCCAGTTGTTACAAACATTTTATGAATGGAGGATGCCTTTAGGCACATGGACCTTTTTGTTTTATCTGTGTTTTTCCTTCCTCCGTTCATTGTCTCTTAAAAAAAAAAAAAAAAAAAAAATCAAGTGGTCTCGGACTCGACACCCCTGCAGTATGGTGTTCCGCAGGGATCAGTTTTAGGTCCTATCCTATTTATAATTTATATTAGCAGTTTGTCTCTTCTGCTTCGTGCACATAATGTCACCTTTCACTTTTATGCAGATGACACCCAGATTTATGTGAGAATCACAAATATAGTTGATATACGGAGTAAGATGGAATTGTTGATGTCTGATATCAAGAAGTGGATGAGAGCGAGAAAACTTAAACTAAATGATGGTAAAACTGATATGCTCATCATCCGAGGAAATAGAAGAGCTGATGATATAGTAGGTGCCCTCTCCATCAATGTGGGTGGATCTCAGCTGCGACCGGCCAACTCTGTTCGAAATCTGGGTGTATATGTGAACTCCCGATTAGATTTCAAAGAGCATGTAAACCAGATAGTTAAAAGTTGTTACTTGCACATCAGAAATCTCTATTTGGTGAAGCCGTTTATAACCAGACGTTGCCTCCTGACGTTGGTTCACTCATTGGTCTTCTCTCGTGTTGATTATTGCAATGCCCTGTTGGTGGGTCTTCCAAATTATATTTTGAAGAAAGTTCAGTCTGTTCTTAACAGGGCCGCAAGACTAATTTTTGGTGTTCCACCAAGAACTCCTACTACATCTCTTCACATAGAACTGCACTGGCTGCCAGTAAGAGCAAGAATAGAATTTAAGTTGTGTTTGGTGACTTTTAAGGTTCTCAAATTTGGTGAGCCTAGGTACCTTGCGGAGCTGCTCAGGCGCCCACCGGCACACCATGGTGTAGTTGTGCGTCATGACAATGACCCTTTTCGTCTTGATGAACCAAGGGCTTTCCAGCAGTCTTCTTTCTTTGAGAGGTCATTCTCCTACATGGCTCCGAGGTTGTATAACAGGTTGCCGCTGTCCATGAGACAACTGAGTTCTGTTGAATGCTTCAAGAGACAACTTAAGACTTTTCTCTTTGAGAGAAGCTATGATCTTGAGAGAGGTGTCATGACAGATGGCTATAGAGTTTAGGCTATTTTGCCACTGCTAGTGATTGTTAAATGTGTGTTGTATATAAGCCTTCTTTTGATGCATTGATTTTGTTCTTTTTTCTTTCTCTTTCCGAGCGCTAGTGAATTCTTCGGAAAAATTGGCGTTTATGAGAAATAAGTAACATGCTTATTATTATTATTATTATTATTAACTTGCTCATATAGTAATGTACACCCTATTTGGTGGATTGTATTTTTTATTTCATAAATTTTATTTTAGTAAGCGTTGTTTCCACATAGCGATTTTGATAAGTTAATTTGACTTTATATTGTCTTTGTCCCAGTTTTGGTTTGTTTAGTTTGCAACGAAAGGTGGGGTCAAAGGCTGAGTGAGAATTTTGAAGAACGAAAGAAGATGTTCTGGAAGGAGGTAAATAAAGTAAGGAAAGGAGGACAAAAGGGGGAAGAGTCAGTGAAAAATGAAAATGGAGAATTACTAGTGGAACCAGTTGAAGTGAGGAAAAGATATGCCGAGTATTTTGAATCTTTGTTAAATACAAGAGGTGGAAGAGAAGCAGTGATTGAAGCAGAGGTGGATGGAGATAGGTTACCCAGGCCACCCAGGTGGCAGGGAATGAATGAAAGGATTGAGGAAAATGAGGTGAAATAAGCAGTGAAACAAATGAGAGCGGGAAAAGCAGAAGGTTTGGATGGTATTGCTGTGGAGTGTATAAAGAAGGGTGGAGATGTGATAATAGATTGGTTGGTGAGACTTTTCAATGTGTGCTTGCTGTGTCAATGGTACCAATAGACTGGAAGAGTGCATGTATTGTGCCGTTGTACAAGGGGAAGGGAGATCGGCAGGAGTGTTCAAGTTATAGAGGTATTAGTTTATTGTCAGTGGTTGGAAAGCTGTATGGCAGGGTGTTGATAGAGAGGATAATAAAGTGTACGGAAGTTGCAATAGGAGAAGAACAGTGCGGTTTTAGGAGGGGAAGAGGGTGCGTGGATCAGATGTTTGCTTGCAGTAAGACAGTTATGCGAGAAGTATTTAGAGAAGCATAAGGAGATATTTTGGGCTTTTATGGACTTGGAAAAAGCGTATGATCGTGTGGACCGTGAAGCAATGTGGAAGGTGTGTTAAGGATTTAAATAGGAGGAAATTTGTTAGAAGCAGTTAAGAGTTTTTATGAAGGGAGCAGAGCATGTGTGAGAGTAGGAAATGGTGAGTTGAGTGAATGGTTTGAGGTAAAGGTAGGTTTGCGACAGGATTGTGTAATATCACCATGGCTGTTTAATATGTTTATGGATGGTGTGGTGAGGGAGGTGAAAAGGAGAACAATGGGAAGAGGATTGGGTTTAGTAGGAAAGAATGGTAGAGATTGGGAGTTGAATCAGTTGCTGTTCGCTGATGACACAGCATTGGTGGCGGATTCTGATGAGAAACTGCAGCGGGTAGTCAAAGAGTTTGGTGTGGTTTGTGGAAGGAGGAAACTGAAGGTAAACGTCAATAAAAGTAAAGTAATGGTGTGTAACAGGGAAGAGCATAGGGTGAATCTAGATGTGAGGCTGGATGGGGAAATATTGGAACAAGTAGAGTGTTTTAAATATCTAGGAGGAACACTAAGCAGGAGTGGAGGTATGGAAGTGGAGGTAAAACAGAGAGTGTGTGAAGGAAGGAAGGTTTTCGGAGCAATGGGAAGTATGTGGAAGACGAGAAATCTCGGAGTGAAAGTAAAAAGTGCACTGTATCAAGGAATTGTTGTGCCAACAGTGATGTATGGGGCTGAGGAATGGGCTCTGAAGAAAAAGGAGAAAAGAGGGCTGGATGTGATGGAGATGAGCTGCTTGAGGAGTATGTGTGGAGTTACTCGTAGAGACAGATTGAGGAATGAAGAGATACGTAGGAGAGTGGGGCAGCAGGAACATTTGTCAGCCAGAGTGGACAGAAGGGTGCTGAGCTGGTATGGTCATGTTGAACGAATGGGAGATGAAAGGCTTACAAAGAGAATATGTGAGTCAGGTACAAGGGGAGATAGAAGGGCAGGAAGACCCCCATTGAGATGGAGAGACTGTGTAAGAAAGGCTTTGGATGATAGAGGAATGACTATAGATCAGGCAGGGGAAGTGGTGGTGGACAGGAGTGAATGGAGAATGCTTGTGAATAGTTGAGTGAACACGTGATCATTTGGAGTAAGGGGTCGGGCGCAAGTTGGACTAGATAATAGTCCATCAGGCGCCTGGCCCGGGGAGACGATTAATATGAAGGGTGTGGTGGGAGGGCTTGTGGCTTTGGCTCCGCTGCATGTCTGCCTGCCGAGATCGGAACCTCTCCGGGTGGTCGGGGGCCGGGGGAGTGCTGGAGCGACCTTGGTGACCCTGGTCTCTGGGTCTTCTCCTGGGTGACCTGGATGTATGTGAGTTTGTGCTTTTTATCTGTGTTTATTTGTTGTTTTATGTTGTTTTTGTGTTTTCCCTGTTCTTGCTCTGTCTTGAGTCGGCTACCCCCAAAATGGGGATTGGGCCTGAGCATATACAGTAGATAGATAGATAGATAGTTTGCAAGTTTTACATTTGAATTGTGCAGTTTCTGGTTTTTGTTTGTTTGTTTTGCAAGTTTTACATTTCAATTTATTATTAATATTTTACTTTTTAGCATAAAAGTATTATTGTTGCAAATTCTATGATTTCCAATACTCCTGGTACCTGTTAGACACTACTTGTATTGGCATAGTTAATTATATAGCTAATGTAGACGGGACTCGTAATCTAGCTTCTGTATATAGGAGGAAAAAAACAATACCGGATTTATAATAGATACTGTAAATAGACTAGTCATTATCTTAATTCTATGTGGTGTTTTTGTGTTTTTATTTCATAGTATTGATTTGCTAAATCTTCAATGTGCTATTTTCACATTGTGATTTTGAAAAGTTCTTTTGTCTTTGTACTGTGCTATTCCCGTTTTGGATGTTTGTTTTGCAAGTTTAACATATTTATTTGGTTCAATATTCAAGCGTTTGCTTATTAAATAATCTAACCTGTTCATAGATAAAAGGGGAGTAACAAACCTTGGTACTGTTAATACTTCTGTATATTTTGCTGCTGTTCTATTTGATGGAGATATCCAGTATCTTCAGATAGCTCAGAAGAGCTGGATGGTGTCCACATCTCAGCCTGGCCAGGTGGACTCTGTCCTCGCGAGGAAGGGAGGATTCAGAAGGATGGATTTCGGGAGGTCGTGCCTGCAGCTGCGTGTTGTCTATGAGTGATTGGATGGATCGTTGAGAGATATGAGTATGGATGTGCTTCTGGAAGCTGGTTTGGGGTGGGCAGGGAGGGAAAGATGACAGTTGTTGTGTGTGATATTGTGTGCTGGGTGTTGTTTTGATATTCCTTGGTGTCTGTGGGTGTTGTTGTTGCCCAAGCTGCCTGGCCGAACAGCCCCAAGGCCCTGAGCAAGGCCAAGGCCATAACCGAGCGCCCCCACAGAACCCTCCCTGCCGACCACAATTAAGCCGGGGTGACCGAAGCCACTCTATGGCGGGGAGCGGAGGAGGGTGCGGAAACGCCCGGGAAACCAAAGCCCCACCCAGGGCCGTGTGCCCCTCAGCAATTATGAAGAGATAGTTGAGGGGCAAAGGAAAAATGTGACACTTTGGCTTCCAATCTTGGTAGATTGGGAGGTCAATCTACGGAAGAGACGCCGTCACTTAAGATCTAGAAAATATTAAGTAAAAGGAACAGTCAGAGTAAGCTATGGGTATGGCAGAGATCGCTCAGTTCTCACTCTGATAGACCAGCCCATCACCACATGACTAGAACCCAATACTCTCAGCATCAGCTAGGCAAGGCCCTCGAAAGCCGCCTTTGGCATGGGGATAGCTCCCCTATTTCAACCCCTTTCGGGGTTGGGCACCCGCCATCCGTCTGTGGGTGTGTTGCCATGTAGTGTAGTGGGTGGTTTGTGGAGGCTGCAGCCAGGAATTGAGTACCTCTTATGTCCAGGTGCTCTTTGACTTTGAGGACTTTGGTTGTTGTTGTTGTTGTTGTTCCCTAAGCTGCCTGGCCGAACAGCCCCGAGTCCCTGAGAAAGGCCATGGCCACGATCGGGCTTTCCCACAGAGCTCTCATTGAGTGTAGATTGTGTTGTTGGCGTAAGTGGTTGTGTGAAATGCAGTCTTCTATGATGTGTTTAATGGTATGGGGTGCTGTGTTACATCCCGGGCAGGCGTCGACAACGGAGTCATCCAGTCTCTTCTGATATCTCAGGAGAGCTGGATGGTGTCCGCATCTCAGCCTGGCCAGGTGGACTCTGTCCTCGCGAGGAAGGGAGGATTCGGAAGGATGGATGGATTTCGGGAGGTCGTGCATGCAGCTGCGTGTTGTCTGTGAGTGAGTGGATGGATCGGTGAGAGATATGAGTATGGATGTGCTTCTGGAAGTTGGTTCGGGGTGGGCAGGGAGGGAGAGAGGACAATAATTGTGTGTGATACCGTGTGCTGGGTGTTGTTTTGATATTTCTTGGTGTCTGTGGGTGTGTTGCCATGTAGTTTAGTGGGTGGTCTTGGTTCGTGGAGGCTGCTGCCAGGAATTGAGTGCCTCTCATGTCCAGATGGTCTTTGACTTTGAGGATTTTGGTTTCTTGATGTAGGTGATCTGTGGGTGAAGTAGCTGTGCAGCCTGTAATGATCTTCAGTGCTTTGTTTTGAATAGTCTGTAAGGTCTTATGATGTGTTTCAGCTAGGTTAGAAGCCCAGGCTGGGCTTGCGTATTCCATCACTGATCTTATGTATTGTTTATATACTGTGGTGGTAGTTTCTTTGTTGTGTCCAAATTTTGTGTGAGCAAGTGACCTGAGGGCGTTAAGTCTGGGTGTCAGTTTCTTTTTAATGTTTGTGGTGTGCTGTTTGAATGTCATATTAGTATCATATGTTACTCCTAGGATTTTTGGTGTGTGTATGTGTTAGGGGTGTTTGTTTATGGTGAGTTGAGGGATGTATTCGTGTTCTCCTGTCCCCTTGTGAGCAGGGTTGCGGTGGATTTGGCTGGGGCTAGATTAAGTCTGTTTGTAGTGCACCAGCCATGTAGTGTGTTGAGATAGGGTTGAAGGAGATCTGTTGCTCTTTTTGGGTCATGGTGTGTGCATGTGAGTGTTATGTCATCTGCATAGGAGGCTAAGTTTATTTGGGGCGTATTGGGTGTAGTTATATCGTGCATGTACAGATTGAAGAGTGCGGGCGATAGGACGGATCCTTGTGGGACTCCGTTTGGAAAGTTTCTGATTTTAGATGACTGACCGGCAAAAGATACGTGTGCACATCTGCCTGCTAGGAAGTTGGCCAGCCACCTTTTTGTGTTGTTGTGCATGTTTGTGTTGTAGATTTTGTTTGTTAGGTTGTGGCGGGGGATGGCATCGAAGGCTTTACTAATGTCGAGTGTGGCTAATAGTGATCTGTGTGGTGGTCTAGCTGAGTTGATGCCGTCGAAAGCTCTTTGTGTAAGGTCTGTGAGAAGAGTGTTTGTGGAGTGCAGTGGCATAAAGCCATGTTGTGTTGGAGCTAGGGGTAGGTCAGATGTAATTAGTGTAATACTAGGCGTTCCATGACTTTGGAGGGGGAGCAAAGGAGTGTGATGGGGCGGTGCGAGGAGGGTAACGTGGGGTCTTTGTTGGGGTTTGGGGTAATGTGATGATGATACCATGCTTCCATAAGTCTGGTAATGTGTTGTGTGAATAGCTGTAGTTTGATATGTTAGTGAGTGCTTGTGTGCCTTGTGGTCCCAGGTGTCTGAGGTGTATGTTGCTTATGTTGTCTAGGCCACAGGCGGGTGAGTGCTTGAGATTGTTGATGATATGCTTTGTCTGGTGATTGGTGAAGGGTGTATAGTCAGGGTCTGTGGGGAATTGTCTCTTACGTCGGATGACATGTCGGTGGTTTTTTTGAGGTTTTAGGGGGCTGACATGTGAGAAGTGATTGATGAGAGTGTTTGCTTGTTGTTTACATGAAGGAGTTAGAGTTGTTTGTTGTGATTGCAGCATGTGATTGTGTTGTGTTGCTGTTGGAAAACTGTGATGCTGTTTAGTGTTTTGTAGAGTTTTTTGGGGTTTGTTTTGTGATCAAGTGTTTGTAGGAAGGTATTCCAATTTAGTTTTTGTTGTTCTTGTATTTTGTTGTTAGTTTGGGTGTTGAGTGCTTGAATTTGTTGTGTGATGTCTTGTGTGTGGGGTGCTGGGGAGTGTTTCAGTATGTCGCGTTGTCTGATGAGGTTTTGAATTTCTGGTGTGAAGTTGGGGTTGTGTCTTTTTCTGTTACCTCTTGGAATGTGTTTCTTGTCAGCATTTTGGATAGTTTTATTGAGTATGTGTACAGCATTGTTGATGTTAGTGATGGGTGTACTGTTTAGAGTTGTGAAGTGGTGTTCTGTCTCATTTGTGAATGCTTCCCAGTTCGCTCTTTTATAATTGGTGTATGTGTGTTTGTGGCTAGCTGGGGTGAGTCTGGTATTGGTGGTGATAATGATCGGGAGGTGGTCAGAGCCTAAGGTTCTGACCACCCTCCAGGAT